>CAIGQQ010038995.1:3160469-3175830 GCA_903798035.1 Danio albolineatus
GTGTCATTACTGTGGTTATATGAATAGTTAGCAAACAACAATTAAGATGATAATCATCATTATTCATTTAATGCTTAGTAAATATTGAACAATCCCTCTACTGATCATTATTAATGTCTTGAAGAGTTTGACAAGGTAAGAGGATACATTTTTAAAATTATTATTATTATTATTGTTATTATTATTATTATTACATAATACTATACAGAGGATAAAACTATAGAGCAATTCCAACCCCAGCAAATAATGTTGATAATAATAATAATAATAATAATAATAATAATAATAATAAAAATAATAATAATACAACAAAAATAATATTAATACAAATATGAATAGTAATATATAATAACATAATATTAGTTTAATACATCACCACCATCATCATCATATTAATATATGATTAGTGTTAATGATAATAAAGTAATAAATATAATAATATTTATAATAATTATAATAATAAACAACAAGTTATTATTATTATTATTATTATTATTCTGTTAATACTACTACTACTACTACAACAACTACTACTAATAATAATAATAAATTAATACAAATCATCATCATCATCATCATCATAATTTTTATATATTATTATTGTTAATGGCGATGATTAATAATAATAATAATAATAATAATAATAATAATAGTTTTGTATATTAATAATATATTTAAGAATTATATAATAGTAATAATAATAAGAAGAAGAAGAAGAAGGTGTAATATATTCATATTATTTTAATTGCTAAAATACAATGACAAACTGAACAAATCCTTCAATGCATAAGACATAAATGGAAAAAAAATAAAATAAAATTTAAAAAAAACTTAAAGTCCAGGTAGGACACATGATTTGTGGAGATTTGACAGTTTATTTGTTTGATGTAAGCTTTGTTTTTGGCAGAAAATATTGTAACGATAAAAAAAAAAAAACTGAAATTATACAAAATAATTAGTAAGTCATAATGAAGCTTTAAAAAAACAATGATAAAATAAAAAATATTGAACAATTAAAAACCTACAATTTATTTACTAAATAGTCATTAACACAAAAACAACATTGTTTTAAACTCACTTCACTTCACTAAACTGAACATCCTCTATAGTCTGCATGAAACACACACAGAAGTGATTTATCCCAGAAGGCTCTTTCTGCCGGACGCTTGTGGTCAGTGGGAAGAGCGCGGAGTAGGGGTTAAGATAGAATAAATCTCTTTGCACTTTATTTCCTCGTCCCTCTCATGGGGCCCCGTGCAGTGTGGGGTCCCGCAGCATCCGCTTGCTGTTTGACTGTCAGAGCAGGGAGTATGAGAACCAGGCTCTGGACCTCAGCCATTCAGACTCAAAGGCAGGTTATTATTAATGAATTAGCATAGTGCTCATTCCTGTCCCAGACGGGGTTATCTGAGCAGGGCAGGCTGCCTAAGAGTTCAGCTGGCCTGCTTCTTAATTAGGCAACACTCAAAAAAATGACGTTTACTGTTTGTTTAAACTACTTGTTTTTAGCTCATATTAAAAATAACACAAGTTTTGTTTTTGTTTTTTTGCAGCGAAAGCTTAATTTTTTTATGTCCAGTCCACTTAAATCCGTAAAGACGAAGAAGTTAACTTAATTCTTAATTGATTGTGTGGAACCCAGCATTTTTTACAGCATCTGGTTCTCTTTGAGTCTTAAACAGTAGCATGTTTGGGGAGTCTTCGAAGTAGTGAGTTATTGTAGAGGCAGAGGTCATAATAATGTAAATATATCACGATACTGTGTTTTAAAGTTAACAAGCTTATTTAGACAAGGTCAGTTTGTGTTTATGGTACATGAAAGCTCCTAAAATAATCTAGTTTTTATTTATAAATAATCCATCATTGTTCCAAGCAACCAATTTCCTGTGCTCGTTTGATGTGTTGTAAATCACTCTCACGTTTGTATCTTTAAACATTATGAAACTTTCTTTTATATTGTATTATTTACATTTTTAATGTGAGTGCTAAAGCTATTAAAGCATGTTTCAGCCACATAGTAATAATAATAATAATAATAATAATAATAAATGTATATTAAATTATATTAAAATACAGACACACTTTAATCATTCATTAGTTAATTTATTTACTGAGCCAATAATGAACAATACTTGTACAGCCTTTATTGCTTTATTTAACATCTAATAATGCATTATTAACATCCATGTTTGTTAACATTATGCACCATGAGTTAACACAAACTACCAGTTAATGACTGTTCTTCATTAACTAACATAAACAGATGCTTTAATAAATGCATTGCTCAATTGTTTGTTCATGTCAGTAAATGCATTAACTGAATAAAACTCAGACTTGTGAGATGCAAAATCAAATTTGTGACGCAAACTTAAAATTGAAACATAACCCTAAAGGTCCTGTGAAATTAAAATAAGTTTATTTGTTTATTTCAGTATGTGTGTTCTGTTTAAGGATATGTATTGACCTTATTCTGTGATGCGGAAGTGCTCTCCTTTTTGCAACTGTTCTAGAACTGCAATTAAATTGCCTATGGAGAAATTACAAGAGATAATAAACGGCACAAAACGGTCAAACTACTTGCTCTACAAACAAGTGTGTTCATTACAATACATAAAAACAAAGAATAATATTAAAATAAAATATCGCTTTGTAACATCAAGCAGTGTTACAAGCCATTTCTAACATCTCAAACGAGATGTAAACGAGACCGGAAGTATCGAGCCAAAAAGATTTTAATGGCTGCGCCCACTCATACATAAAGAATAAGGTCAATAAGCTATATAGTGCCTTTCAAAATTATTGCTTTAGAAGACGCAAACCTGTTATAAACAGCCAAGCTTTCAGTTCGTCACTAAACAGATCAATTGTTTTAACATCACCTCATACTTCAGTTTCTCATCAAATCTTCTGACCAGAATTAAAGAGCATCAAATGATCTCTAGTATCTGACATGCCCCGCCACTTTCAAGATGCTTCTCATTTGATGCTCTTGAGCTCAACCACTCACCGGCAGAGATATTGGCTGTTTTTTGAAGGGGAGGAGCTACTCTGTGTCCCGCGTTCTGTTCACGTTTAAGTTGATTTTGTCAAACATTAAAATAAAATATCACATTTCAAAGCACTCGATGGGACTTTTAAATGGGCACATTTATTTGGTAAATCTACAGCAAAAAACAAAACAGACTTTATTTTTTTCAATTTTGAATTTCTTTTATAGAATTGAAAAAAAATGGTCAAAGTTGGGAGATGAACTCAAAATCTCAGAAATAAAATCCATCGCAATATATCTTACAACATAATCAAGTCTTTTCACGTCAAATTATATGTATTTATTTATATATCTGCAGTGTAACTAGGCATGGGCCTGTATAAGATTCTGACGGTATGATAACCTTGGATAAAAATATCACGGTTTCACGGTATTGTGTTTACTGCTCTAAAATATATTCTTTATAAATTTCTGGCTAAAAAACAAAACCCTTTTCCCCTTTGAACACAATACATTTTATTTTGAGAAACGTTTTAAATATTTTGAAGCAGTAAACATGTCAGGTTGAATAATTCAAGGGAATCATTGACTTCTGCGGTCTTCATTTGTTTCGAAAACTGAAAATTCTTTACAATTTACACCTAAAAAACGAAAAAAAAAAAAAAAAAAAAAAAAAAGTAAATAAAAAAATCTTACACATACCTTAGGAACGGTATAGCAAAAAAATTTTGGCGGTATGAAAACCTTGACTATTCCATACCACGGTATACCTTGAAAACGGTTATCATCCCATGCCTAAGTATAACATGGCATAAATATAACTAGACAGATATTTAGTTTGAAAAAAATAAAGATCATTTTTTCAAGCAGAGGAAATGAACACGTTGTATGCATGCTAACAGGGATTATGAGTGTTGTTACGTAAATCTTTGACATTTTTCCAAAACTGTCATACTAGACAATAGAAAAGAAAATCAGTGAGCCACTTGACTGCATGCAAGTTGGAAAAACAGGATGCAAGGATATGGACGGTGTATCCAGTGTATCTCAAACTTGTTTGCTTCCTCTTAAACTACTTCTGTTGTAGAACAATTACATTTCTAGAGGATTCCTTTGATAAGCGCAGCAATCCTAATAATGGGAGTGTTTAAGTACACCACTTCAGTGCTGCTAACATTAATTAAGGACTATTTGAAGACTTCTTTTATAACACTGAAGCCCTCTGATAGATCTTTTCTCGCTTATATACTCTCTTGGCCTTCCTTCACAAATAGTTTTTTTTTTCAGCCAAAGTCTCATGGTTCCCATGGTACTTTGCATGCAGTGGGTCAATGCACTAAAGCTGCAGCATTGAGGTGCCTCCGGTTTACACACCAGGGATCTCAGTATAAAGCTATTTAATGGCACGCATCCACAGCTCTACTGCTGAAATTTAAAGGGGTAGTTCACCCAAAAATGAAAATTATGTCATCATTTACTCACCTGCTTTCACAAGCTGAAAACTGATAACCATTGACTTCCATGCTACCTGTTTTTTCCCACCGTGGTAGTCAATGGTTACAGGCTTTCAGCGTTCTTTAAAATATCTTCTTAAACCTATAAAGGTTTGGAAACACTTGAGGGTGAGTAAATAGTGGAAACATTTTTTGAGCTATACCTTTATTGAAAAGGGGCTGGAAAGCACTTATTCTAGATGTTGCTAAATACTGGCTTTCAGATAAACAGAGGCATTATATATGCACGTTATTCATTTACATCAGCTTTGGTAGATGAAAACTTTTATTAATTATTTGTTTTTTTAAGTCTTATTTATTCCAAGATGTAGGTGAATTTTCTTTAACCTCAGTAGAATACTAAAGGGAAAGTTCACCCAAACATTTCAATTATGTCTTCATTTATTCACAATCCACTTTATCCTATTGGTGTTTTTTGTCTTCTTTTTTTCTGTTGAACACAAAAGACGAAGAGTTTAAAGGAAGAGATTTTGAAGAAAGCTGAAAAACGATAACCATTTCATAGTATTTGTTTGTCCTAGTATGGGATTCAGTGGTGACTGGTTTTCAGCTTTCTTTGAATATATCTTCTTGTGTGTTCAAGAGAATAAAAGAAAGCCATAATGTTTCGGAAACAAATGATGGCAAGTATAGTTCTTTTTATTTTTTTTGTTGAACTATCCCTTTAATAAAAAGGGTCTGGGCTTCATCTTGCTAAATACTGGTTTTCTGATAAACAGAAGCATATTATATGCAGGTTATTCATTTATACATCAGCTTCAGTGGATAAAAATCTATTTTATTCTTCTTTTTTTTCTAAAAATATTTTATTTATGCCAAGATGTTGGTGATTTTTTCTAACATTTCTTAACATGTAGGAGTTCTTTTTTTTTCTGTTGAACACGTAGAAGCATTTTATATGCTGGATATTTGTCCACAACAGCTTTAGTATATGCAAATCTATTTCATTTATTTATATTTTTAAGTCTTTTATTTATTCCAAGATAGGTGATTTTTTTTCTCCCTCAGTTGAATATTAAAAGATGAAGAGATTGAAAAGAAGAGATTTTGAAGAAAGCTGAAAACCGGTAACCACTGACCTCCAAAGTAATTGGTTTTTTGTTAAGGGATTCGATGGTTACTGGTTTTCTTCAACTTTCTCCAAAATATATTTTGTCTTCAAGAAAATAAACAAAAATGTTTAAGGTTTTTTTTTTTCCTTTTGTACACACTGGAGAAAGGATTTTGAGGAATGTTAGAAACCTGTAACCACTGACTTCCATAGTATTGGTTTGCTTACTATGACTGTCAATGGTTACAGGTTTTTAATTTTCAAACTCCCAGAGGTTTGTTCCTTTTAAGGGTGAACTGTCTCTTTAAATAAGATTTATAGTTGAAGTTGTGGTGTTTTATTAAAATCTGAGTCAATATCTACTGTTTTGAGAGAAAGAAAACTAAATTAATCACACATTTAGGAATGCGAGTTTCTTATCAGATAACGAAGCATGAATTATTTAGTGCTTTCTGTTACAATAGAAAGGAAGCATGTTGTTTTGTTCAACAAAATGACACTTCTGCTTATCTTGTTTGCAAACCAAAGTTGCCAAGTTGAACTTTAAGACCTCAGTATATCTTCCTTGAGGAGGATGTTTCACCTATACAGTACTCAGCATGAATGAGTACATCCCTCACAGATCTCTCTTTGAGACTAATATTTCCTAAAGGATGCTTTACAGTATTATATTTGTGCATATTTATTAGATTAGTGTGTACTAAATCCATAACTGGAGTAGGCATGGGATGATAACCGTTTTCAAGGTATACCACGGTTTGGAAAAGTCAAGGTTTTAAACTGTCAAAATTATTATTATTATTTTTTTGTAATGTTTTTTTTTCCCCATTTTAGGACAACAGTATCTCCAGCAGAAAAGATATCCAAATATATCTTGAAAAAAAGAAACAAACATACAAAAAAAAAAAAAAAAGCTGTGTTTTGGAAACTAATGAAGACTGCAGAAGTCAATGATTCATTTGAATTATTTAGCCTGACATGTTTACTGTCCCAAAATATTTTAACTTTCCTCAAAATAAAATATATTGTGTCCAAAAGGGAAAAACGTTTTAGTTTAAAAAGAAATTATTTTATAGCAGTAATCATAATACCATGAAACCATAATATTTTTATCCAAGGTTATCATACCGTTAGAATATTATATTAGCCCATGCCTAAACTGGAGCTATAAAACACTTATAAGTTAAGATTAAAAAAAAAAAAAAAGTACACTCAAATTAATATGTTGAGGTAAAATATTCTATACAATTTTAATAAACAGGAAAAATCAAAAGATTTTTTTCTTATTTTGTAGTTTGTAATGCTTTTTTTTTTTTTTCAATAACTCATTTGAATTTATATGTATATCACACCATTCCTGTAAAGGTGGTAGGTGAACAACCTCTTATTTTAATGGATCAAACTGTTTAATAAAACTATTTTGTTTAAATACACCAAAACATTGCCCATATTCACTGAGAAATGGACTAAAATATTCATTTTCAAAAGGGGGTGTGCTGTGCTCATTTATGCTGAACACTGTTTATTCTTTTTTCTCTCTGTGTTTGTAGCCAATGACTTGCATTTAATAAATCACCAACAGCCCTCTAACTAGATATTTTCATTAACTACTGAAGGGAACTTTTGGATGACCTGAAGGGGAGTAAATTAATATAGATTAATCTAGAAAATTAACATTAATCAATAAATGCTGGCTGTTAATTACTCTTTACTAATGCAATCATTTCATGTTAACAACTGAAACTTTCTGTAAAGTGCTAATGTTGTAATGTAAAACAGCATAGAGTGGCAGAAGTTATTCAATCATTAAATCATTAAATTAAATCATTGAAAGAGTCTTGAGCCCATTCCTAAAGTTCCCATCAAAGAATAAACCCTCTAGATGTTAGTTTCAAGAGTTAACTATAGTACACTTTACAAAATTCTAGGTTTATAAACATGTTTGAATAAATGAATGAATGAATGAATGAATGGGGCTCAAATAATAATAGAATAATTTTTTTGTGTGTGTGAAATATCCATTTAAAATTGACACAAAATGAATTATTGATGTTTTCTATGTCTACTTCTATTTAAGCATATGCACACATCTGTTGTTTCATTTATTGTCGATACATAGTTTCATAGTTTTTATTACAACTTGCTAAAGTATGAGGAAAATGACAGCGTTTCTGCCACCTGCTGGAGGATGCTGTAAATAACAGAGTACTAAAACGGAGGAGATTTACACCACCAGGGGGCATAATCAAAGAGAATCAGGAGTTTAGAGCCCATTTCACACTACTTCACACTAAATGTGCATGATTTCTCAGCAATTACATTTCATGACGTTGACTTTGCCTAAAGATATGATTTTGAAATTATTTACATGATTTTTTTAAGGAAAGTAGGCTACAATGTGCATCTATGAAGCTAAGTAAAAAAGTAAAAGTAGTTCATGGTTCTCAACCTTTTTGGCTATATGTCAATTCTGACTGTAAATGTTTGCTGGACTTACAAACACGGCTTGTTTTTAAAATTACAAAAAATAATAATAATAATAATAAATCACCAAACTTCATTAAATCAGCCAGGGCCAGACAGAATCTAAAGACATGTTTGCTATGTCTTTGCAGAATTTTGAACTCTGACTGTATACTAACTAAAAACTAAACACATTAAGTAAATTAAAAAAGAATTACTTTTTACATTTTATTTCAGG
This sequence comes from Danio albolineatus, assembly GCA_903798035.1. NCBI lineage: Eukaryota > Metazoa > Chordata > Actinopteri > Cypriniformes > Danionidae > Danio > Danio albolineatus. The sequence continues at coordinate 3,168,725 of CAIGQQ010038995.1, forward strand.
TTTTCACCCATAAGAACCACTTGTTTGGTAAACAACCAAAAAGCATGCTAAAAAGACTGAAAATATGACTTAAACTGTATTGTACACAACTCATAAATAGTTGCATATTATTCAGTAATATTACTGAATAAAAACTGAATAAATATATATATTTACACACATTTACACAGTTTCAGGAGAAGCATGATCAACTTGGACGAGGCTAATTCATTATTGACAATCATTCTATTATCCAATCAGCTTAAGACCAAACCCCTATAATAGTTAAACACATCATACCTCCATTTTCTCTCGACTTCAGCATCTCTCCAACACCAAACTATTAAACCTGATACCTACATAAATCTGGGGGGTGGAGGTGGGGCGTCAGACCCATATCTCTCTATCCTGATAAGGGGAATAACGCGAGTTACGGCGTCTTACCGAGCTCAGAGCCCTTTCCCCAGACAGCATGCCAAATATGCATATTCTATTCAGTCAAATATCTGTGAGTGTGAACTTGTGAAAGTAAATAAATAGATTGAATGATGGGCTCAAAAATCAGTGAATTTCTGTCCTTGCAGATTCCTTGTGTACCTAAACATAGCCTAATGATTTCACAATACAGTAATAAATTATTATTCTTAAAATTATTTAAAAAAACATGTTTCAACATCCATACATACTTGAGAAGCAAAATCTTCTGTTCTTAAATGAAATAAGTGTTCAAAATAACCAAATTATGTATTGGGACTGTATGACTATTTGACAATTAGTACAGAATATTACCAGTTAATTTTTCATAAAGCTTTTATAGATGTTCCTTAACTTTAAAACACAATATTATGCATGAATAATTCAAAATACCGGTTAAACATCTGTAAAAGTAACAGCAAAATGAAAAAAAAAATGTAAACAAAATGCACAGATAAAACCTAAAAACAAAAACCTTCACATGCTGACAGTTAAACATTACCTTTGCTTCTGAGGAAAATATCAATTCTTAAGTAAAAATATGCTTAAAGTTTTATATTCTATACGTTCTTGAATGAAAGCAACTAGGAAGAGAAGAAATCTTACTTTTACTTAGAATTTTTAGCACTTCATTGTATGCATATTTACATGTCTTTATAATACTTTCAGGGTTCATCCACATTTTTATCACTAAACTTCCATGACTTTTCCAGGACTTTTAGGTAAATTTTCATGACCAAATGTTTCATGTAATGTCTACGTACAGTATACACAGTAAATAATAAGAAAAACAATGAACGTTCAAAATTATTACAGCATATCATAAAACATGCAAATCAACTATTTAGTTAAATTAATCTTTATATCTATGTAAAATGTATTTATGTGTTCAAACAGCATTAATAATGTGAGAGCATGTGTTTGACCATGAACAGAAAAGAAGTAAAGACAACTAACCTACAGTATATTTAAGTATACAGACATTTGTTCAACTAATTTCCAGGACTTTTCCAAAACATTTTGGGGCTTTTCTGTATTTCTAAAACTTTTCCAGGCCTGGAAAATGACATGTCAGAATTCCATGACTTTTCCGGGTTTTTCATGACCGTATGAACCCTGTATTTTTTTTATATATGAGCAATTCCATGCAAATGTCAAGCATCTTACAGTACTTTCGAAATACTCAAAATTGTTTTGGTCAACGTTTTCAAACAATTATATTTCATTTACCAAAGTCACAAGTGGCAATTTCACATCTGCCACATTCATAATGCAGAGATGTCACATCCATAATGATAGTTTTTCCTCATAAATTCAATAACGTCAAATAAAATAAAGTCAATCATTTTTGTTCTATAGAGAGACATTGTTTATCCTTTTGATTAGCATTATTTCTTTTAGATTGTGCAGTTTAATTCACAGAATTTCAACAAAATGTGTTGTATACTGCAAACTCGTAGACTTTTGGATCACATCCATAACGCATGCTTATTTTTCTCATTTAAAGTACAAAACATGTTTACAGATTGATATTTTTCTGGTACGTTAACTCTGTGGCCAGCAGTTCTGGAAAATATAAACAGATTTTTCAATATAATGTCAGCATATACTCTCTCTGTGAATTTATGTTTTTAATTTTTACTGCAAATGTCACATCCATAATGCTGGAATTGCTTATAAATGTCAGGTTTAATACTTTAAATAAACCATCCTTAAAGGGATAGTTCAACCAAAAATTTACTATTCGTTCACACTCAAATGACTTCAGTTTCTTTACTCTGTTGAACACTAAAGAAGATATTTTGAAAAACTTGACTTCCTACTATTTTTAGAACGATCCCTTTAAGTCTCTTGAAAGCTTACTGAGGCCACCTAGTGGTTTTTGGCTTAATGGTTAAGATCCACTGACTCATGTCATTTAAAAAAATAAGTCTGAATTTTACCTTCTCTCTTCTCAGTTGCGTTCAACACCAGCCTTCGGCCTCCTGACACCGTCTTCTCAATCATCTTCTGGCTTGGCTACTTCAACAGCTGCCTGAATCCCATCATCTACCCCTGCTACAGCCGGGAGTTCAAGCTGGCTTTCATCCGCATCCTCAAATGCAGATGTCACCGCAGGAGACGGCCAGGTTGGAGAGCGTACAACTACCGGGGCTCGCAAATCAACTCCTTGTACTCTCGGCAGGACTCAAGGGACTCTGTGAACTACGGTAGTTACCTAAACGGGAGCCAGAGAACCCTGTCCTCCTCCAGCCCCAGTCCTAGTTACCATACCAAAGGCCTGTCCCACTTCCAGGAGGACGGACCCAGACATGGTCGGAGCAGGACACCTTCTGTTTTATCCGAGAGCATTTTGGATCATCATCTCGAGCCTGTGGAGGAAGATCCAAGACAGACTGTGAGCATTCAGGATCAAGCTGGTGCATCAGAAACTGGGATTAAGAGCATCTGAATGAGCAAGATGTTGAACTTGAAACCGCACAAAACATTTTCAATCAGTCACCTCTTTTTTCTTTTTCTGTGTTCATGAATAAATTAAAAGAACTCATATGTGATACTAAACTTTTTACGTGTTATATACAACCTGGTGGTGATGTACAGCACAATGTGAATAGCATATTCTGGTACTATTCTATAACCAACAGCTTAAAGCAACTTCTCCTGTTATCATCACTGAAAAGTTAATAATTAAACAGTCTTTGCAAGACTTGTGAGGCTTTTTCATTGTGTATTAAATGTACACAAAATTCATTCATTCATTTTCCTTCGGCTTAGTCCCTTTATTCATCAGGGGTCGCCACAGGGGTGATGAACCACCAACTTATCCAGCATACTGTATGTTTTACACAGCGGATGCCCTTCCAGCTGCAACCCAGTACTGGGAAACATCCATATACACTCATTCACACACGTACACTACGGCCAATTTAGTTCACAACGCATCTTTGGGCTGTGGGGGAAACCCGAGGAAACCCACGCAAAGACAGGGAGAACATGCAAACTCCACACAGAAACGCCAACTGACCCAGCTGGGACTTAAACCAGTGACTTTCTTGCTGGCGACAGTGCTAACCACTGAGCCACGTGTCGCATTAGATGTCTTTCAGGGAAGTTTTTTTTTTTTTTTTGTATATTTAATACCTTTAAACTTAATATTTATTCATTCATTCATTTTCCTTCAGCTTAGATCTTTATTCATCAGGGTTCGCCACAGTGGAATGAACCACCAACTTATTCAGCATACATTTTACACAGCGGATACCATTCCAGCTGCAACTCAGTACTGGGAAACATCCATACACACGCATTAACACACATACACTATGATCAATTTTGTTTCTTCAATTCACCTATAGCGCATGTCTTTGGACTGTGGGGGAAAGCAGAGCACAAGGAGGAAACCATGAGCCACAGTGTCGACGTCATTTTTATTGTATAATTATAATACCTTATTAATTGCAGGGTTTCCACAGTTTCATAAACACCAGATCCAAGGAAATCGAGCATTTTTTAAAGCACCATTAATTTTAAAGCAAGTCTGTAATTCTATCTCAGCACATTTAGTGCCATGAAAGTCCTTACTGCACGAAACATTTCGCTTATACTTAATATTTATTTATTCATTCATTTTTCATCTTTTTCATCAAGGGTCGCCAGTGGTGATGAACCACCAACTTATCCAGCATACTGTATGTTTTACACAGCGGATGCCCTTCAGCTGCAACCCAGTACTGGGAAACATCCCAGTACTGGGAAACATCCATACACACTCATTCACATACATACACTATGGCCACTATGTTGTTGTTGTTGTTGTTGTTTTAATACCTTAACTGCAGGGTTAACCACAGTTTCATACACACCAGATCCAAGGACTTTCAAACTCTTTTTAAAGCACCATTAATTTTAAGGCAAGTCTGTAACTCACATCCCAGCACATGTAGTGCCATGAAAGTCTTTCACTTATATACTTAATATTTATTCATTCAATCATTTTACTTCAGCTTAGTCCCTTTATTCTTTAGGGGTCACCACAGCGGAATGAACCACCAACTTATCCAGCATATGTTTTAAACAGTGGATGCCCTTCCAGCTGCAAACCAGTTATGGGAAAAATCCAAACACACTTATAACCCCAGGCAATTTAGTTTATTCACTTCACCTATATGGCAGGTCTTTGGGCTGTGGTTAAAACCAGAGTACCCGGAGGAAACCCACGCCAACACGGGGAGAACATGCAAACTCATTCATTTTTTTTCTTTTCAGCTTTGTCCCTTTATTAATCTGGGGTCGCCACAGCGAACTTATCCAGTACATGTTTTACGCAGCGGATGCCCTTCCAGCTACAACTCATCTCTGGGAGACATCCATACACACTCATACACTACAGACAATTTAGCCTACCCAATTCACCTGTACTACAGGTGGGGCAAACCGGAGCACCCGGAGGAAACCCACGCGAACGCATGGAGAGCATGCAAACACCACACAGAATTACCAACTGACCCAGCCGGGACTCGAACCAGAGACCTTCTTGCTGTGAGGCAACAGTGCTAACCACTGAGCCACCGTGTCACCCCCTTAATATTTATAGAAGTCATTTTCAAAATTTGACCATTGTAAACAGTCATGTTCAAAGAAATTTTATAAAATTTGTTGAATTCAACATTGGTAGTATTTAAACGTGGTTACTGAAATTATTGATAAAATGTGCATTATTTTTCAGTGTTATTGTACAAGATTTAAATGTAAGATTTTTTACCAAGAACTTCTTAGGTTTTTGCATTCAGTTTTTGACAATTGAGTACAATTGTTGAAATAAAGACATAAAACAGTTTAATTTCAAATGTAGTTCAAACACTTTCAAGGACCTGTGTTTGTTTTGAAGTACTTTCCAGGCCTTGAATCTATATGTCTGAAATTTAAGTACTTTTAAGTAGGGGAGAATGGGGACAGTGGCAACATTTTTTGCATTTTCTTCAGTTTCCCAAAGACATTTTTTGTGGAACCCAAAATTTTTATATAATAAACCCACATCTATTGGACGCTCACAAACTCAAACGTTGCTACTGAACCCCAAGCAGGGGGGCAGTTGCAACAACCCACAGGGACAGTTGCAACATTCATTAAAATGTTGCAACAATAAAAACAAATTCTAAAACATCAGGTTGAATTTTATTTTTGTTTTTTGGTAAACAGACTAAATGTAAATTGGTTAAAATGTTAAATTGGCCATATAACTACAGACTACTAAAAGAACAAGCAACGGCCAGTTATCAGGCCTAAAAAAAACTGAAGAAAATATGTTTTAACTAAAAATATAGACTAAACCTTTACTAAACTTCTTTGAACTTTGAAATGAAATAATTAAATCAAAGAATTCATTTTTTGCTAATTAAAATTACACTGAGACTATAATCAAATTAAAATTGTACATTGTTAATAAAGGCAAGCTTTTAAATTAATTCTGTATTTGAGGACAGATGCAACAGCATGTCCCAACTCTGTCAACCCTGATTAAACTGTCTATGCTGGGGAGATACAATAGCTTTAACGCTTGATAGCTATACCAATTTAAAAGCTAAGACAGCAGTGATTTAAATAAATACAAATTAATAATGTTTCACAAAAACCAATAAGATTGTATGAGAAATTTTCTGAACGTTAAAAATATATATACACTTTCTTCCCTAAAAATGAGTTTTATACTAAAGGAATGGTCACATGTGGCTGTTCTCTCAGACTGGAGGAAGGTCTAACTGAAAATATGTAGTATGAATATCACCCCTCTTGCTCATTCCTGAATGGAGGAATAAGTCTTGTTGCAATTGCCCCATGTTGCAACCTTCCCCACTTTCCCCTACTTTCAAGAAGCGTGGGAATCATGTAATTAGGCTGGCTTGTCAAAGCCAGACTACTGAAATCCTATTTAAACTTATTATTATTTTTTTTTTTATTATTCTTCTTCTGAGACTAAAAAACTAACTCTATCTCCTCCTAGAGCTTTCGAGCTACGACCACCAAACTCGGACCAGACCTCCAAACTATTCTGACTCGTGTTGCTATATCTCCTCAGACTGATCCGACTTTCGGTTTTCCGAAAAACGTCCCGGGACCACCGGAAAAATCCCATAGGCTTAACATTGGACCAAACTTTGTGACCTCATAACTCTGCATCAGACTGTCACACAGACTTATGGCTGAGCTCATTTAACTCAGACTACCAAACTGCCAATAACTGAAGACCTTTTAACTTTCTGGCCACGCCCTAGCAACCACTTTTGGGACCCTAGCAACTGTCCCATAGACTTCCATTCAAAAGACTCTCATTGACTTAACATTGAATCAAACTTTGGGAGCTCATAACTCTGCATCAGACTGTCATACAGACTAATGGCTGGGCTCATTTAACTCAGACTACTAAACTACCAATCACTGATGAGCTTTTAACTTTCTAGCCACACCCTAACTACCAGATACTGCACCCTAGCAACTGTCCCATAGACTTCCATTGCAAAATACTGTCATTAACTTAACATTGAATCAAACTTTGTAACCTCATAGCTGTCATCAGACTGTCATAGAGACTTATGGCTGAGCTTTAACTCTATCTATCTATCTATCTATCTATCTATCTATCTATCTATCTATCT
>CAIGQQ010038995.1:3185830-3204557 GCA_903798035.1 Danio albolineatus
TATCTATCTATCTATCTATCTATCTATCTATCTATCTATCTATCTATACTTTTTCAAACTGTTTTAAACTAAATAAACTATTGCCAACAGGCTTTGTCAAGCCAGCCTCAAAGTTTGTCTCGACGAACTTTACTGTCTAGTTGTATCTGTTGCCTTTGTGTCAAATACTTCCCATTTAATCAAGATTACAAAATGGTAAAACCAACACCAACCAAATATAACTGTGTAGGTTATACATATAAAAAACAGTGATATTTACATAACACAAACTGCAGTCTTGTAATGACAAATGTCGATTAAAAGAATTGAATATAATTATCTCATGTTTTGGAGAAATGACACGTCGTAAGCTCGCTAGCATAGACCAAAACGTTTTAGTTAAAAACAAGTTTTGCAAATACACTCTTTGTTTTAATGAAATTGTGAATTTAATCTCTTACTTGAGTCGTTTCACCGCTCCGCTGTTTGTTTATGACGGGAGACTTTATCCGGCGTTTTCAGAGGTGACTAATCTAACGCCTGATTGGTCACTGGGTTGATTAGCTCAGCAGAACGTATATAATTGGTTACAAGGCTTGTCGACGCAAAAAAATAATAATAATCTGACGCACTGTGAGGTAACGTCTGAATAGGATACAGCTGCGGAGAGCGGCTATGCGCATCAATATAGCGGTTTTTATGACACTGTAAAACAATAATTAATACTTTACAGTACTGTGGCGGTTGGGTTTGGGTCAGGGTATGTGGTAGACGTTAAAAAATACAATTTATTTGGTACTTATAGATAAATACTCTGTACAGCTGTTTTACGTTATTGGTATGGTGGTTTTGGATTGGGGTGAGGTGAGGTGGGGGTAGACATTTATTCATTTTCTTTTCGGCTTATTATAACTATAGTTCCTTTATTAATCTGGGGTCGCCGCAGCGGAATGAACCACCAACTTGTCCAGCTTATGTTTTACGCAGCGGATGCCCTTCCAGCTACAACCCATAAAACACCCACACACATTCACTAAAGACAATTTCTTACCCAATTTATAGGTGTAGGTAATACCACGTCTTTGGACTGTGGGGGAAACTGGAGAACCTGGAGGAAACCCACACCAACACAGTGAGAACATGCAAATTCCACACAGAAATGCAAACAGAACTTGAACCCGCTTTCTTGCTGTGAAACGACAGCCCTACTCACTGTGCCACCGTGCTGCCCCAGGGTAGGTGTTAATAATGGGAGAATTAAATAAAAAATATAAATCATTTTCTATAACTTCCGGCCCCAACCGTATCTGATCTGGCAACAACCCTAAATTGACGTGACCAGCTGTATAAAAGATCTAGAATAGTAAATTATTTAAATTTATTATCTTTTTAAATATATACTAGTTCCTAAAGATCTCGTATAAGCACTTTTTATAATTAATTTAACTAAAAGATTTAGAGCAGTGATGCCCAAACTAGGGCCCTTTGTATCCTTTGATTTGGCCGGCCTGAGGGAAAATGATTAGGTAGGGCTGGGGAATCCACTTAACAGAGATTCTCATTTCTATTTTAATGTAACCTTTTGTTTGTTTGTTTTATTGTTGAGCTGCAAAAAAGCCAACTGAAATTAAATATTTTAATTAAATGTTGTAAATGAATCAGATTTTTAAAAAATAAACATACTGTCACTTAACGAATAGCGGACAAAGCAGAAGACATCAGTGTGCAAATCAAGGCAAAGACAGGTGAGTAGTGCATTCTGCATTGAACTCCAGGGTTTTATAAATGGCATTTTTTATGGTTTTATTGTAATAAGTTCCCTAAATTTATATATTTTTTCAAAAAAATCAAACGTGTTAGTAAATACAGTTGAAGTAATTTTTTGTAATTTTAGCAATCTTACTGTAATACATTCATTCATTCATTTTCTTTTCGGCTTAGTCCCTTTATTAATCCGGGGTCGCCACAGCGGAATGAACCGCTTACTTATCCAGCATTTGTTTTACGCAGCGGATGCCCTTCCAGCCGCAACCCATCTCTGGGAAACACATTCATACATTCTCATTCACACACATACACTATGGACAATTTAGCTTACCCAATTCACCTGTACAGCATGTCTTTGGACTGTGGGGGAAACCGGAGCACCCGGAGGAAACCCACGCAACCACGGGGAGAACATGCAAACTCCACACAGAAATGCCAACTGGCCGAGCCGGGGATCGAACCAGCGACCTTCTTGCTGTGAGGCGAACGTGCTACTCACTACGCCACCGTGGCGCTACTGTAATACAGTTTGCTATATTTACTTTCGGCCCACATCTAGGCCTGTCACGATATCTATTCTTTGTTGTACGATATATTGCACCAAAATATATTGCGATAAACGATATTATTGTCATTTTAAGACCATTTTAGGTTACTCATTATATAATGCCAAAATGGCAATATAATAGCATCATAAGGTAAGTACACTCTTCAAAAGAACACAATATTTTGTTCTTAAGAGTATCTAATTAAATTTTAATATAAATTGTATTATTTTAATAATTTCATGATTAGGCATTGGCATCAGAATGTGAAAACGCATATCCTAAACAAATAATAAATAAATGTTAACAAAAATAATGCAAGGTTAAAAAGTTACAAAGGCTGCGATATCTCTCATATCTGCGACAGCAGCAATAGAGAGAGAAGTTGTGCAATCAGCTAAATTGAGAATTCAAGAATTGTTTCTTTACCTATGGGCGATAATGCATCACTAAAGATTATTGAGGTCATGTCCATGTATTGTGCGATAAGTCGATAAATTGATTATTGTGACAGGCCTACCCACAGCTCTCAATTAAGCTTGGATTTTGGCCCTTTATTATTTGACAGCATGAACAACAAGAGTTCCTCCTCAGTAACTTTATAACAAATATCGAAGGACTCCTAAAATACATTCCCTGAATAACTAATATTCAACCACCTTGTTTTCAGAAAAACTGAACAAAGTGGAGACATTATGATTTAAGAAAGAACAAGTATAATCAAACAGGCTCACATAAACAATTTAAAGAGACAAATAATAGATATCCATGCCTGGTTTGTATAAATAATACCAATTTAACTCATTTTAGCAGAAAGTGAGATTTTCCGTGGCTTCTCAAGTTACGTATCTTGTTTGAAGCATGTTTAGATATATGTATGGAAAAAAAAAAAAAAAAACACTGAGGAAGAAATTCTGTTTTTGGAGTGTATATATCCTAATAAAACAAGAAAGGGGTTTCCACGTCTCAAGAATCTCAGAGAGGATTATTTATTTATCATAAACATAAGCATTTCAGAGGCTCTCACTAGGTATAGATAATGCACTGTACAATTTATTTAGTCATTTTTTTTTCTGTACATTTTCATAAGCACCCATGTTCAAGAAAGAAGTTTCTATCATGTTTCGTATTACAAAGAAATCCAGCTACTTTGTGAACCCCTTATAAAAAAAAGGAGATCTGTTTTCTCAATACTGCCTTAAACACTTGACATGAGGAATGTCGAACAAGACTGCAAAAATACAGATTTATACAACAGTCTTTGCAACAGAGCCAACCTTTGTCATTCTCAAGCTGCAATACGAGATAGTGTAATTAGAAATAGCATGATCAGTTTACTGTCGAAATCACTCAAACACTGAATCCAAAGCAGAAATTAGTGCACCGAGTAAAAAAATAAATAAATTACACTTAAGATTTAGTAACTGCAACACAACATAAAATGTCAAACTGAATATGAAAGAAAAACATTCATATATTGAGTCGAACACACTTCCCCAATTCCCACTAGCAAAAAAGATTTGTTAATAGTACGTTGACATCTAAAAAAAGAACGTGGCTTTGTTTTTATACACTGTACAGTTTTGTAAATACAATATTCCTCCGAATAATCTTCAAATCTCAAGGCCTTTCATTTCCTAGTGTTTCCTTGACGGAATCCCGTGAAAAGATCAGATCCTGCTTGGTTGTTTGTTTGAATGTCTCTTTTGATGAAGATCTGGATTTGATACAGATTCAGACTGTTAATGCAGTAACTGAAATTAAATCAGGGCATGAGCAATCGATGTAATGATATGACAATGTTAAAGGAATGATGAAAAATGACATACTGTTTAAAAGGCTCCTTAAACAACAAACTTGTTTTTGGTGGTGGAACCACTTTTGGTGGCTGTGTCTGCATGTGACTGGTATCCAATGATGACCTTTGGTGGCACACCTAATCTTTCTTTGTACACACGCCTGTGAAGGAAAAAAGACAAAATGTAGACACTTATAGACAAAGACAAAACATCATCTGGATGTCTAAAAATGACAAAGTCAACAAATAGCTGTCGAATTCCATACTGCAACATATGTCAGTGTAATATGTCTGGTCTTATTTGATTTACTAATCTTATTTGTGTGATTGCTGACATGACTCTATAATGATCACTATCACTACAATGATGAGTAATTACTGTATGGAATGAAAGTGATGTGTAAATGATGAAAGCAACAGTACCTTGTGTTTTTATTTTTTTATAAAATGCAGTTAGGTGATATCACAAAAAAATAGCATTACTGCTTATCGTTATTAATTCTATGTATAAAAAAAACTAAATCTCTGAAATATCAAGATCTATTTTTAAAAATATATATTGCACACCTCTACTGAAAGCTTCGAGTAAACATTTTGAGAAGAAAAAAAAAAGAAAATTATAATGATAAAATTAAGTTGCACTTAAAAAAATACACTCTTAAAAAAAAGGTTCTTCAGTGGTTCTTCAGTCGTTCTTTACGGTATTTGAGGTGCTATTTAGCACTTTTACTGTGTAAAGAACCTTTAAAGCACCATAAAGGTTCTTCAGTGGTTCTTTAAGGTGGTTATAGTGCTTTATAGCACTTTTACTGTGTAAAAAACCTTTAAAGCACCATAAAGGTTTTTCAGTGGTTAAAATATTAGGTGCTATAGCACCATTTGACAAAAGTACTATATAGCACCTATTTTCTTAAGGTGCTGTATAGCACCAAAAAGGTTCCCCCCTCGTTACGACCAAAGAACCAGTTTTGGGTTTTTTTTTTTAGAGTGTATGCAGTTAAGTCACAAAATCAGTCACAAGTTTTTCTTTTAATCAGCAACAACCCACATGTTTGGATTGGTGGCTTGATGTTAAATGCATTATATAGTTTGCTTTAGAATATATATCATACACTCACTGGCCACGTTAGTAGGTACACCTTTCTAGTATCAGGTGGAACCACTTTTTGCCTTCAGCCACTTTAACTGCCTTAATCCTTCATGGCATAGCTTCAACAGGGTACTGAAAATATTCCTTAGAGATTTTGGTCCATATTGAGATGATAGTATCTCACAGTTTTTGCAGATTTGTCAGCTGCACATCCATGATGCGAATCTCCCATTGCATCACATCCCAAAGGTGCTCTATTGGATTGAGTACTGGTGAACTCATTGTCATGTTCAAGAAACCAATCGAGATGATTCGCGCTTTATGACATGGCATGTTATCCTGCTAAGTAGGTACAATGTGGTCCTAAAGAGGATGGAAATGGTCAGCAACAATACTCAGGTAGGTTGTGGCATTGACACAATGCTCAATTGGTACTAATGGGCCCAAAGTGCCAAAAATATCCCCCACACCATTACACCACCATCACCAGCTAGAATCGTTGACACAGGCAGGATGGATCCATGCTTTCATGTTGTTGACGCCAAATTCTGCCCCTACCATCTGAATGTCGCAGCAAAAATCGAGACTCATCAGACCAGGCAATGTTTTTCCAATCATCTATTGTCCAATTTTGGTGAGCCTGTGTGAATTCTAGCCTCAGTTTCCTGTTCTTAGCTGAAAGAGTGGCACCCAGTGTGATCTTCTGCTGCTGTAGCCTATCTGCCTCAAGGTTAAGTTACTGTTGCCTTTCTACCAGCTGGAACCAGTCTGGTCATTCTCCTCTGACCTCTGGCATCAACAAGGCATTTGTGCCCACAGAACTGCCGGTCGCTACATATTTTTCTCTTTTTTGGACCACAAAGTCTGGCACAAACAACCATGCCACATTCAAAGTCACTTAAATCACCTTTCTTCCCCATTCTGATGCTCGGTTTGAACTGTAGCAGATCATCTTGATCATGTCTACATGCCTAAATGCATTGAGTTGCTGCCATGTGACTGGCTGATTAGAAAATTGTGTTAACGAGCAGTTGGACAGGTGTACCTAATAAAGTGACCGATGTCTTTTCGCTACTGTATGCAAAAATAATTAACATTTAATTGTGACTTTAAAAAAAATCATATCAGTTTCATAAATAAAAGCGTAATGTTTACCCTATGTGTACAATAGCATCTTTGTTCTCATAGTCTGTCGTCCATATCGCGATTTTGTCTCCCTTTGTTCGGATGTTGACGACAGCACCACAGACATCATCACTGTGGTCATCAAACGCTTCTCCAACAAGGCACAAAAGCTAAAATAACAAACATAAGAGAAAACATCTAAGCCTTTAGGATATATAAACACACATGTATATTTTAATGTTATATTTAAATTTGAGCTTGAATTTAAAGAAAATTAAGCCAAACAATAGATCAAAACCTTTTAGCAAACAAACAATACAATATTCAAACATACAATATCCATATTTAAGAACCAACATATTTAATCATTATTTATTTATTTGTTATTGAGAACACTTTAAAATAATGGTCCATTAGTTAGTTTTATTTGATCTATTTACTAACATGGACAAAGTATTAGTAATACATTCATCACAATATTTATTCATGTTTGTAACATTAATGTTAAGTTAAATAACGTTAATTCTTGCTAATTCATGTTAACTCAGAATGCATTAACTTATGTTAAAAAGCACAACTTTGGATTTTAATAATGCATTAGATAATGTTGAATATAATTATTATATGCTTTACAAGATTATTCAAACTTAATGTTAGTAAATACATTCACTAACAGTAACTAATGGATCATTATTCTAAAGTGTTACCTTATAATTTAGTAGTCATAGAAATGTACAGATTTTGGATCCACTTCTAATGCTCATATAACGTATATTCACAATAAGCTGATGCATTGTAGCCTGTGATTAGTTTGGTTGAAAACAGAAAACGTGTAATGTTCACTCTAATAACGCCCCATTTCCACTCAGTGGTAGGGCACGATATGCTTTTAAGGCCGTTTCCACAGTATAAAAGCGTACTGAACCGTATACCGTACCACTTTTGGTGCGCGTCAATATTTGAAATAACAAACTTCTTGAGCTGATGACAATAACTGATATTGTATAAATGACAATAAATGATTATTGACGTGGACAATAATCAAAGGAGCAAATTATTTTTTCAGCAAACATGAAGAAACTGCTACGTTTAACCATTATCATCACCTTCTGGACTATTATGAACTCGAAATGACGAAATTACTTTCTAACAAGAGGCTACATGTGCTGGTGAAGATTACAGACACAGATGAGAGGTTTGCACTGACTGGGCTATTTTTGAACCTAAATAAAGGATAAATGTCTGCTGTGTGTAGTTTTTCTGTAGTTGATAACATATCGGAGACTGTAAGGGGCTGTATGTGTTCATATATGCTGCATTATTTATTTTATATAATCGCAGACAGCAGGCTATTTCACATCATTGATCTAGTTATAATCAGATCATATTCATAGAATGGTTAGTAATGAACATTTACACACCAGTATTTGTGTATAATAAAGCCTCTGTTTTGTGAGAAGTGTTTCTCATATGATTTGTGAACGACCTGTAAAGCTTTACTGTAGACATTTCCTCGAGCGAAAATATCGTCGACTGAAACTTTGTTGTACACTACGCCCACTAAGAGTACCCTTTAGCAGTGGAAACGCAAGCCTGATAAAGGTGACCCGTACCAACCCGTACTGTACCACTCAGTGGAAACGGGCCATTACAGTCAGCGATACAAACGAAATTCAAACTGCATTATTTTTCTTTTCCTATTAATTATCGGTGACCAACTATTTCTGCACACTTTGAATTTAGCAGATTATATAGACTGGAGAGAATGTAGACTTACTGTTTCCAGCCAGAAGCGGTCCAGGTCGGCTCTGCGCTGCTGTTTGGACAGGGTGATCAGCCAGCGGCCACCCCGCTTGTTTCTCTCATCTTCCCACATGGGCTCAATGCCATCCTGCCACAAAAAACAAGAACACAGATTCATTTTGGTGGATTCAATATAATTAACATACTGTTATTATGCTCTACCATGTCTTACCTTGAAAAGGGAGTAATCACATCCTGACATTAAGTTACTTGATACCTGAATGTGATTGTATAACCTGGAAATATAACAACAATACCTGTTAGTGGTACAGTGCTAGATACAATTGAGTGTCAGTTGATTAAAAAGGACATGTCACAGAACCAGTATAAAGTTTGGGAAATTGAGATTTATGCATTTCATAAAAGCTAAATAAATAAGCTTCTCTTTGATATATTCAGAGTTTATGCATATTTACTACTAAAATTCCATGAGTTTTCCAGGACTTTCAAATAAATTTTCATGATCTAATGTTTCATGTAATGTCTACATATATGTGGTAAATATTAAGAAAAACATTGCATGTTCAAAGTTATTACAGCATATCAAAAAATGTGCAACATTTAGTTTAAATTAATCTTTATATCTATGTAAAATTGATTTAGATAATGCTCACACAGCACTAATAATGTGAGAGCATGTGTTTGGTGTTTGGCCATGCCAACCTACAGTATATTTAAGTATACAGACATTTGTTTAATTAATTTCCATGACTTTTCCAAAATCTTGGGGGCTTTTCAGTTTTTCCAAAACTTTTCCAGGCATGGAAAATGCCATGTCAAAATTTCATGCCTTTTCCAGGTTTTCCATAACCGTATGAACCCTGTATATTGATTGTTAGCAAAGGGTAATATTTGATCGAGATTCAACAATTTGAAAATCTGAGGTTTCTGAAAAAATGTAATAAAATAAAATACAGAGAAAAATCCTCATTAAAGTTGTTCTCTCTGCAATGCATATTACTGATCGAAAATTCGGTTCTAATAGATTTATGGAGACAAATTTACAAAATGTCTTCATGGGACACAATCTTTACACAAAAATCGAATAAATTTCGGCATAAAACAAAAAAATCCATAATTAAATTTTGGCTATTCCAAAAAAATACCCTTCCAACATAAGACCCTTGTGATCCAGGGTCTTACACTGACTTAAGTTTATGTGATTATTATTTTTAAGTCACTGTTTAGTTTATTGGGTGTACTAGAATAGAATAACAGGTTTAACATAAAAAAATAAATAAAAAAAACATTATTGTTTACAAATTGTACATTATTGCATTATTGAATCATATTCTCAGGTATTCTCTGACTGAAATGTCTCAGTTTCTACAAAGTCTCTCCTTCCAGAATGTTTTAGTGGTCAGTCAGAGGCCCCGTTTACACTAGTGCGTTTTCGTTTTAAAACGCATAAGTTTTGCTACGGTTACGCCATCCGTCCACACCACGCCGGAGTTTTCGAGGTGCGAAAACGGAGCGTTTTGAAAGCGCTGGAGACCGCGTTTCCATTCTAAAACGCTGCTGTTACGTTTCAGTGTGGATGGAGGGAAACGGATATCTTCAAAAACAGAGGCGTGGCTGCTGAGATCCGCTACGTGATTGGGGCGTTGGGTCATTGCGTATCCTTTCCTTATTCGTCAAGCGCACATGGCTATGACGTCACCGGGAGACGGCATACCAGTCTTCACTGTAAACACGGCGTTTTCGATAGCCATGGATGTTTTATATTCATTTGTTACTTTAAGTAACAACTCGACCTCGTCGTCTGTCCTCAAAAAGACCTCTCTTGCTTTCTTTGCCATCGCGTTCATCGTTCCTCCAGCGTTTGTTGACTAACAATAACTAAACGCCGAGCGAGACACGTGCTTCCTGTTTATACTTAACCGCGCATGCTCAGAGTGCGCGAATGGTGCGCGAATGGTCACGTGATATACGTTTCTGGTGGAGGGAGATCTGTTGAGAGACTCTAGTGTGGACGCAGATCGTTTTCATGCTAAAACGCCGTTTTTAAACTAAAACGCACTAGTGTAAACGGGGCCAGAGATGGAAAACAAATCCTTTACCATAATCACCAGCACTCACTTTTAAGGAGTTCATTCAAAACTGAAAAATCTAATCATAGTTAATTCACCCTTTACTTGACACAATGTTGTTTGAGTTTCTTTTTTTCTGTTGAACACACAAGTTATTTCGAAAAATCTTGTAAACCGGTAACCATTGACTTTCATGGTATTTGTTTATGGCACTATGGATGTCATCAGTGGTTACTGGTTTCTGTGTTTAAAGGTTCAAAGTCACTTGAGGGGGTAAATAGCGAGTAAATTTTCATTTTTTTGGTAAGCTATCCTTTTAAGGCAGATCTGGGGTCTATTTTCTGTTAAATGCTTACAATATATAATATTCTGTGATAGACTATGACCTTTCATACCTTATACATTTAAAAACTTAAAATCACAGAAAACATCACAAGGCCACTTTTATCAGTTTTTAGTATTACCAATCATGCTATTCGCGTTGCTTTAAATCTGTCTTGTTAATACTTACGCCCAGAAGTCCTCCACTGTGTCAAACTTTGAGATGAGACGGAGATTAGCTTGCCATGTTTTGCTTTTGTCATTTTTAAAGAACCAAAGAGCCCATCTGGGAAAAGGGAGAACAAGGGAAAAAAGCATGATAACTCCCCCAGATATTTTGTCATGGCATCACATTATAAATACATAAAACATATGTGGCCTGGGCGGCTTTACTTGTTCTGCAGTGGATGTTTAATGTAATCTTCAAGACTGACAATCTCTTGCTTATTTTCCTCGTTTTTTTCTTCTGAATTTGATGGATTTGTTGAAGTTTCCTACAGGAACAGAAAAGAACAAATTATTAGATTAACACAATATGGATGTAAAGCTCTGCAAACTAAATAGGAGACATTTTTATGATTTTTTTTTTTTTTGGTCTATTGTATTGACCTTATTCTTTACATAAAAGCAAGCGCAGCCATTTGAATCTTTTTGGCTCAAGACTTCCAGTCTCATTCATTTCCATTCATTTTTAGAAGTTAAAAACAGCTCGTTATGTGGCGTTATGATGTTTCAAACTGATATTTTCTTAAATATTATTATACTTTTTATGTACAGTCATGAACACACTTGTTTATAGAGCAAGTAGTTTGACTGTTTCTGATGTTTATTATCCATAGTAATTTCTCCATAGGCAATTAAATCCAAAGTTTTAAAACAAATCGCAAAAACAAGCACACTTCTGGATTGTAGAATAAAGTCAATACAACAATATTCAAAGTCCCTATAACTTTTTTCAGCTGTTGAATTATTGATAAATTGCTTTGCAATTACTAGGTTTACAAATATTTCTACTAACTTACGATTTCAACTTGACAAATTATTGCCACACTTGCTGTAAGAAGAAACAAAAGCTATGATGAAATGTGAATGCAAAGTAGGGCTGCGCAATATAGACAAAATAATCATATTGCGATTTTTGGAACGAATATTGCGACGGCGATTTTATTTGCGACTTTGGCAGCTGTTTTTGCTTTTTCAAACATGCTACATGCACACATTCTACATATATTCAGTGCACAAGAAGTGCAGAACAAAACATTTTACAATGAAATAACATAGTATTAAGTTTAAGAAATAAAACTGTAGTAAAATTGTCTTTAAAACAGACAACATAAAATAAATGAAGATGAACTAACCTCAGCTCTAGTTAAACACATACTATACACAGTAGCACTCACTGCTTGATAAACAAAACTAATCAAATGTCTTAAAAACAGACATGAAAAAATAAAGAAGAACTAACCTCAATTCCAGTCAGAACAATAAATAAAAACTAACGTAAATCAAAATCACCTATTCGCTTCTCCCGCTCAACTTTTTCGTGCGTGGAGTGAGCTCTGATTGGTTAACATCTTTCTCCCGCTTAGCTTAGTTGTAATTGCCCGGTGTGCTGCGTCAGCTCTGATTGGTTAACTTATTAAAGTCATGCGCACAAGAACGTGAACAAAAATCTAAATAAATTAAGAGATAAAACTGCAGCCTTTGCTATTTAGAAATTGCATGTGCTTAAATCACATTTTTTTTTGCGATTGCGATTAATTACACAGCCCTAGTTAGAAGACTACTCAATTGGTTGATTAATTAACATGATTTTACTCATTCAATCCTTATATGTGCAGTTTTTGGTTCTCAAATAGGAACAAAAAAAATGCTATTCTGATTTTGTAGTGGTTTATTTTTTATTTGTAGGTAATTTTAATGAATCTTTAGAAGTGTGCCAAAGAGCCCTTGAGTGAGCAATGGCCCTAAAAAAAAAAAAGAGAGATGAAAAAAGTAACATGAATATTACTCTGGCTTTCCACTTCCAACCATGTTCTCTTTTAGATGAAACATTTTATAATGGTACATGCATACAAATGAACATTTATTAACAAAGTCTAGTCTTAAAGGTGTCTAAGACATAAAGAAAGGGCTAAACATTTCCCAAAAACCTTTTGCCACTAATATAACTAACATTAATAATAAATAAATAATATTTTAATATTAAAGCACTAGTGAAGTGTTGTTCTACTACTAAGAGCTAAGCCAGGTCAAACTGCCTGGAATGTATTATTATGCCTGGAACATTATTATTTTTACTAATTCTTTTCCATTAGCTTTGTCCAATCCAATACACACTACATGACCAGGCTGTATACACTACAAAAACATTGAGGTAAAGTTGGTTTTATATCCGCACATTCATTCATTTAACGTTGTCTATATGGTTTACCACGCTACTTTGAACACTGCATCTGAAATCGCACTTAAGCATGACTTCAAAACAACATTAGCACTATTTAATTGACTGTAAACAATGTTGTACTTTGATGGGCAAATTATATTAGCAGTCAATGACTATTTAGAATTTGCAAATAATACTTTTCAGAAAGTATATTATCAAGTAGAAAGTTTGAATGTGTGAATATAAAAACTATTTTATCTCAAATTACAAAAATATATTAACAAAATCTAACTAAATAAACAGACTTATGACAGCATTTTAGTTCCAGAAACGCTGAATAACTTCAAGACAGCATTCCAACAAAACCCTACAAGGAAAAAAAATAAGCAGGCATAAATACTCATAAAGAAATTTATTTATAAGTTGTTGTTTTCTTATCAAGTACTACTAGACGAATCTTAAAAGCTCTGTTAATAATTTATTTAGTTAAAAATTTGTTCTCAAACGCTGCTTAGAGGCTCTTATGAAAGGAAACTGTCCTTATTAAACAAAGTTTTCCATAGGAAGACTAAAAATTAAGTTTCAATATTCTCAAACAGTAAAAAACATGAATACTTATAAACACATCATAATTACACATAAACTAAAGTTTATATCACGAACCTCTGCAAAAGTATACAAAGTTAACCTCTAACTAATGCACACAATATGTACTTACATTAAGTTTCATCTAGTGTCCATACAGACGCTAAAAACAAACCACATACTTAATAGTGACACATCAGTAAACTACGAGTCTAGATCACAGAAACAGCGATGCTTTCACACCATGTTCAACTCTCAGATAAAATAAGTAGCTCACAGCCCTCCATTTCACACAAAACATCAACTACTTCGCACTTTTGGACAGTCTCCTTCAAACGCATGTGTGCGACAGTCAGGCATCAGCTCATTTGACTGTCTGATGGAATAGAAATCTGTCTCGATGTGAATGTTTATTCGAATTAGCTTCTAAACAATCCCTGGTCGACGTAAAACTCGTATTAAAGATTAAAACCCGCCGTTAAAGTGTGTGCAGCAGTGTTTGTGAGAGCAGTTACACTGACTCACCGGTTCAGCAGTCGCCATCTTCTACAAATGTGAAGGGTCTTTCCGTGTGTGAAAACAACATTTGATTGGCTAAACTCAGGCGAACTCGTGTGCGAGCAGCGCGCGCCCTGACAGCGTCACCCAGAGGACGCCCGTCTGTTTATGACTGCCAAAATATTAATATTATATTTAAATGTAATATGAGCTTTGTTTAGCTTTTTAATCCAAAAACTTATAAAATAACTGTCTTATAAAATAATAAAATAATTTACTTAAAACATTGTTTTAAGAGTCATCTTGTCACTTGACATTATTTTACTGAATAATTTTTGAACATTTAATATTAACCAAATACTTTATTTGGAAAATGTAAGTTAAGTTAAGTTAAACTTTATTGTTCTTTACAGGAAATGTGCTATGGGCATCACCACATTGCTGCAGACATCCATTAAAAAACAGACAATAAAACAATACTAAATCCAGTAGTTACAATAATTATAATGCTAATTAAGATAAACTGTTGTTAAGTAAACCCACTGAAACTGGTACAAAGGATCTCTTATATCGGTTCAACCTAAACTTTTGGACTTTATATCTCCTACCAGAGGGAAGCAGCTATGTTGAAACAAAAAATAAGTTGGATCATTCAGAATCCTTTCCACCTGATTGAGGAGACAATTCTCATAGAAACTTGAGGATTAAAATATTCATCAAGCCCAACGATTTTCCATCCCGTCTTTAAAAGATGCATCAACATAGATTTACATTGCACAGATAGGTTGCCAAACCACACTGTGATACCATATCTAACAACGCTTTCCAGAAAAGCATTATAAAACAGGAACATAAGCTTATATACTTTATAATATATACTTTATTTATTTATTTTTTTGGATGGTTTTAAAATACTAAAATAATTGAAAGGGTAATTTATATTGTTTAAGAATCAGTTTCACTACAAATGATACATTTTGTTTTTAAAAATGGTGTTTTTTTAGGATTTACCATTATTTGACAGTATTTTAAATCAAAAATTTTATTTGGACAATTGATTTGATTTTAAGAATCAACATGTATCACAGTTATTGGAGCATGTTTTAATACAAATCAAATCAATAAAAATGTTTGTGGTAGTTGTGGTATGTTTGCGCCAACATATAACACCATGGTGTTCAATTCCCGGCTTGAGGTCCTTTGCTGACCCTTTCCCTCTCTCTGCTCCTAATGCTGCCTAAAATTCTGTCTGTAACCACAAGTGTCCTTTCTCAATTAAAGGTGAAATACCCTAAAAACTAAAATAGAAAATAAAAATAAAATAAAAGTTTGTGGTTAAGGATCATGGACAGATTAGTTAAACTGAAGTTTTTATGAACATTTTACTAATAAAACAATTAGACAATAAATATGGTTTTAATGTTTAAAGCCTTCAAAATAATTATATCAAGCCATTTACACAGCAACAGTTCATTGTATATAAAAAATAAGAATCACAAAATAAATTTGTAACAAATTGTAGAACATGGAATTGACCTGAAACAATGCTAGAAAAAAAAAGCTTAATTTTTGAGGAAAAAAAGAATTCAAAAACATTATTTTGACCATTATTTGCCTTTTTTTCCAAACCAAAAATGTCTTGAATTTGTTTTATATTGAATAATTTTTTTGGAATACTTATATTGAGTGACACAGTGGCTCAGTGGTAACGCTGTTCCCTCACAGCAAGAAGGTCGCTGGTACGAGTCCCGGCTGGGCCAGTTGGCATTTCTGTATGGAGTTTGCATGTTCTCCCCATGTAGGTGTGGGTTTCCTCCAGGTGCTTCGGTTTCCCTAACAGTCCAAAGACATGCACTATGGGTGAATTGAATAACCTAAATTCTCTGTAGTGTATGTGAATGACTGTGTATGTGCTTCTCAGTACTTGGTTGCAGCTGGAAGAGCATCCGCTGTGTAAAACATATGCTGGATAAGTTGGCAGACCATTCCGCTGTGGCGACCTCTGATGAATAAAGTAACTGAAGAAAAATGAATGAATGAACACTTATATTGTTTAAGAGTCATATTGTCAAAATTATTTGACTATTTATTTTTGAATGTTTTACATTAGCAAAGTACTTTATTTGGAAAAATATATACTTTTATTTGGCAAATTACTAATATATTTGACAGTTTTTAAATAATAAAATTTAAATGTGATTGTACTACAAATAACAAATTATTATTATTATACTTACATAATTTATTTTGCCAACATGTATTTTCATGATAGTGATTAACATTAAGTATTTTTAAGAAAAACTTTCACATTTGACAATTTTACAGAAACTTCCTTTTTGAAACATGTCTTATAATCAAACAATTAAAAATATCTGTGGTTATGACTAGGCACACAGAATCTGCGCGCGCAGAATTCTGCAGATTTTTAGCCCATCATTGATTCTGTTTTATTTACTAGTGTAAATGTGTGTAAATATATTTTTATCAGTTTTTAAGTTAATTTCAGTATAATTATTGACTAATATGAAAATATTCATATGATTTATTTACAATAGTGTGTAAAGTACTATTTTCTGTATTTTAGTAGATATTTTATATAGAAGACTTGCTTTGTTTACCAAATAAAGTGGATCTTATTGGATTTCCATTGTAAACATTAAATAAAAGTTAAAAAGGTATTACTTTTTTTCATTTCATATATTAATGTTTTAGTTATGATACTCCCAAAATAATTCCGCAAAAATCTAAATTTAACAAAATTCTGCGCAGAAATAGCAAAAAAAGTCAGCAGATTCCGTCTGGCCCTAGTTATGAGCAAAAAATATATATCAAGGAATTAAAACAGCAGCAGCAAAAAAAAAAGGGAAAAAACAAAAGGGAAAAGGCACATCAATTGTAATTGGTAATCAAATTTATTGAGTGTGCAACTGAAAAAACACACAAATAACCGTAATCTGAACAACCTCGAACACAACAGTGAACAGTGCAACTACTGAGACAGAGGTGACAATGATTAGTTTGTTTGCAGGACGAGGCTCAGGCTTCACCTCAAGGTTCAAAACTGCAGGACGGCTCGGATACTGTTGAAGACGCAAGAAAAGTTTGCTTTTAGAGATTAATGCTACAATAGGGAACAAATTAATATTTTACTAAACAGCAGCAGATAAAAACAGGCGTCTTATAAGGCGTTTACCTCTTCCCAGCATGCATAAGATCAAAGGCCTCGTTGATCTTGGCAAAAGGCAAAGTGTGAGTTACAAACTCATCGACCATCAGCTTCTTGCTCATGTAGTCATTCACCAGCTTTGGGACGCTCTCAACACTCTTCCAGCCTGAAAGACACAGAGAAAAGTGACTGATGTTGATTAAGCCTATATCCCAAAACATCATTTTCATATGCTTAAAGCCTACATCCCTTGTTATAATAATAACAAAGAAGAAGAAGGAGAAGAAGGTAACAAAACGCAGTAATAAAAATAACAATAAACATAAAACCAATACATTTCAATAAAAAATACATTAAATTAATATATAATAATAATAATAATAATAGCACAAAGTAATATAAAATAAAGTAGAAATGAATATGATAACAAAATAATGAATTTAACATAGTAAATTGCTAAAATGTGTAACAGAATGTATATATTTATAATAAAAATAGAAAACTACACTTAATTTTATAAAACGCAGTACATAATACTAACATACTACATAAAAATGTGTGAAAAGTAATAAAATAGCAATGAACAAATTTAATACGTTATAATAAAAAGACATTGTATTAAAACATGCAAATATAATAATAGCACAAAGTAATATACAAAATATAATAGCAGCGAATAACAATTTAAAAAATAACGAAGGTAAAATAGTAAAATGTGTAACAAATGTATATAATTATAATAAAACAAAATACATATTTAAAATACAACATAAAACAAGAAACTAAACCTAAAAATAATTACTCTAATATTCACACATTTGTATTGTTATTTTCATAACATTTTAATAATAAAGAATAAAATGAAATGCTGCACTTATTTAGATAATATACATAAATCAAAATCAAACAAAAAAAGTAACAAAATCTAAAAAAAAAAAAATTACTGTAATTTAAAATATCGTCAACAATTTTCTTGTCATTTTCAATACCATGTTAATAAAAATAACTAAATACAGTGTGTATGTATGCATGTATATACAGTTAAAGTAATTAGCCCCCCTTTGAATTATTACTTTTTTTAAATTTTTAAATATTTCCTAAATTATGTTTAACAGAGCAAGGAAATGTTCACAGTAGGTCTGAAAATTGTTTTCTTCTAGAAAAAAGTCTGATTTGTTTTATATTGGCTGGAATAAAATCAGTTTTTAATTTTTCAAAAAACATTTTAAGGTCAATATTATTAGCCCCTTTAAGCTATTTTTTTTCGATGGTCTACAGAGCAAAGCATCATTATACAATAACTTGCCTAATCACCCTAACCTGCCTAGTTAACCTAATTAACCTAGTCAAGCCTTTAAATGTCACTTTAAGCTGTATAGAAGTTTCTTAAAAAATTTCTAGTCAAATATTATTTACTGCCATCATGGCAAAGATAAAATAAATCAGTTATTAGAAATGAGTTATTAAAACTATTATGTTTTGAAATGTGTTGAAAAAGTATATAGATAGATAGATAGATAGATAGATAGATAGATAGATAGATAGATAGATAGATGATAGATAGATAGATAGATAGATAGATAGATAGATAGATAGATAGATAGATAGATAGATAGATAGATAGATAGATAGAT
>CAIGQQ010038995.1:3210758-3224778 GCA_903798035.1 Danio albolineatus
GTATATACAGTACTTACTGTAAATAATATTAATTTTATTCAAGAAAAACTAAATCTTGCTGACCCAAAACTTTGTACGAGCTGTTTGTTAGGAAGGAGAATATCACATTTTATAATTCATAATTACCTGATTTTCTGGCACAGGTTGGTTTTCGGATTTTTACAGAACTTGCACTCTCCGCATTGAGGCACATACAGTGGAATAACAGTATCACCTTCATGAAAAAAAAAAGAAAAAAAAAAAGTGAGCTTTAGGATTTAAAATACAAAAATCATTTCCACCATGTCTTTTCATTGCTAATTTTAACCGTGTTTGCGCTGGTGCAAGCTGTTAGCAAACCTGTTTCTATACATCATTTGAGTGATGGTAAATAGTCTATTTTGACATGCCTGGTTTGAATTTGGTGACCCCTTCACCAACACTCTCAACAGTGCCTGCCCCCTCGTGACCCAGGATGACGGGAAACAAGCCCTCGGGGTCACTTCCACTGAGAGTGTATGCATCAGTGTGACACACACCTGTAGCATGGATCTGAAACACACAAACACATTCAGGACTTCCAACTAGATTACAAACTTTGTGAAAACATTTCTCTCTATAGGTGACTGTTATTGCTTAATTATTTTAATTTAGCACACAGAAATTCTGCATAACGGTGCTTGAGACGAGACAGCTGGGTCAAAACTGACCCTTGCTGCACCTGCAGAGTGTAAAGCTGACATAAAACATGGTCCCTCGACAGGTTGCAGCTGCAAGCCAGTCTGTTACAGCTCTAGCAGAGCCAGAGCAATTAGGAAATCACATACTGACGTTATCAGTTAAAGGGATAGTTCAAATCAAGTTGTATGTTGTTTTTTTGCTGAAACTGTGGTTCTTGGTATTTCATAAAGTGCAAGACAACAGCTACGACACTTCAAGAGTTAATAAAAACAACACATATGCTGGTTTAACAGAATTAATAATCAGTTCAATTGCTCCAAATCTTACACTGAGATCACGAAACAAAACTCTTGGTTTTAGCAAGAACCTGAATACAGGGTTCATACACATTTTTACTACAAAAATTCCATGACTTTTCCAGGACTTAAGTCAATTTTCATGACCTAACGTTTCATGTAATGTCTACATACAAGTGGGAAATTATAAGAAACGTTTAAATTTATTACAGCTTATCATAAAACACTCAATAGTTTCAATATATTTTTATATGCATGTAAAGTAGATGATGCTTACACAGCACTAATAATGTGAGAGCATGTTCTTGGCCAAGAAAAGAAAAGAAGTAAAAACAACTTACCTTCATTCCAATATACAGATATTTAACTAAAGATTTTATTTTTTTTTTACTTTTTTTTTATTGAAGAGAAAAAAGGGGACAGAAGGGGAAAAAAATAAAATAATAACAAAGAACAAAGCAGTTGTCATAAGGGTTATAAAATCGAGTCATAGTGCATTTGACATACATTATCACAAATTGTTTGCAATGACCATTCAGACCATTTTTGCCAATACTTGTTACACTTTTTTGAATCAAGTCTTAGGTTAAAAGTCAGTCTCTCCATACAGTGTATTTCCTTTACAATTCCTATCCATTGAGTCCTTGTTGTAGGATCAGTCTGAAACCATTTTCGAGTTTGGCTTTTCTGCTACTTACCAAAATGATTTGAATTAAGTATTTGTCAACAGTTGGAATGATTTCTGGTATTTTCCCAAGGTTTAATGTAAGGTACAGTGTCCATTGGAAAACCTGTACTGATGCAGTGACAAATTACTTGGCGAAGAAAATATATTATATTAAATAAAAAAATGAATTATAAAAGTTGTTAATATTGTTGTGCATGTTATTTTGTTATGGTTTCAGTATTAGTGTTTGGCATTCAGTTTTGAGCACAAATCAACAGTTTGGTGACGCTGTCTGAGCCTTATGTCATAATTTATTTATTATTAACGATAATACCGTATACCGGGGTAAAATAGGAAGGAGGTTTGACAATATCAACATTTTGATACCGCCCAAGCCTACTTTGAAACAACATTAGCACTGTTTATTTGACTGTGAACAATGTTGTACTTTGATAGTCTGTATTCTGCTAATACTATTTCACTACTTACAATTAGCAAAGAATACTTTTCTGAAATTATATTGAGGAGAAAGTCAGAACATGTGAATATAACCAACTTTACCTCAATCCCAACTACCCTCTGTAAACTAATTGAAGTGAAAACGCCCCCATGAGAAACAATTACTGACTATTTAGGACTAAAATTATGGTAGAATTTGACGTAAAACCACCAAGGTCCTCAGTTTCAGCTAAAAATCTTTGTTTATGTCCAAGACAAAAAGTCACCAACATCTTGGATGGCATGAGGTTGAGTAAACTAAAGTAATGCTTTCATTTTTGAGGGATTTTTAATTAAAAACTGCAGTCTACGCACACCAAATAACCTATTGCTTTTATGGAGAGGTACAATGTTCAGATTAAAAGTTTACCTTCACTCGAACTTCATGGGCTTTAGGTGGAGCAACCTCCACCTCCTCAATGGAAAGCGGCTTACCAGCTTCCCAGGCCACTGCTGCCTTGCATTTGATCACCTGAAAATTAATTTAGAAGCTTTTTAGTTCATCAACATATATTAGAGATGCTTTAGTGACCATTTTCAACCTAAAATGATGGTTGTGTAAGCCAATGATCTAATACAGTACACTTAAACACACACTGTTATTGTTGTTGTTTTTTTGTTTGTAGTTTTTGTTTGTTTTTGCAGTTTACATGTCCAACATATGGCGAATCTGTTTTTGGATGCGATAAGAAATCGGTGCTGACGGTGAAAGGTTGTTGAATGCAACAATGAAGTGATTAGATTAACATGTTTTTGATCGTTTATGCATGCACACGGTCACACAGCTGAATGCAGAAAACAAGGGCAACGGGAAACAGCTCAAAGCAGCACAAAAGATCTTTGTATACTCGGATTTGCACTTGAATTTGCACTCCTGTCATGAACAAGTGCTGCTACATATTCTGCTATTCTGCTACGTTTGCTTGGACTGCGTTTGGTGCTCGAGTTTTCTCCACAAATACAGCACAATTGTGCACATTAAACACGAACAAATGAACTCTATTGATATAAATTCTGAGGGTAAAGGCAAATTTCGTTGCCAACTTACTTTCCCAGTTGTGTCCATGCTTTTTTCTTTCAGCGCGAGAGGAAGAGAAGGGGGGGGGGTGGCAAACTGAAAAACTCTTTCTTCAGCCAATGAGAGACGAGAATGTGCTCACGCTTGAGCAAAGTATGTTGTTTTTCTCATCGAAGGCAGTGCTTTTGCGTCTCATTGGTTTGTTGCTACACGATTTGTCAGTCGAACGGTTCAAAGAGCGAGATTTTTTCCTCTCGAACTAGAAATAGCTGGTCAAACTATTTCCGAGAACTGCACTCTGTAAATGGGTAATTATTTATATGGAAGTCATCTAATGATTTAATATAGGCGTGTACATCCAAAATGACGTACAAATGAGAATAGAAATATTCGAAGTAACAAAACGTTGAACATAATTTTCAAGTCCTCTTTAGTCTACTGCAATATTTACATACAGTATTAAACTTCTGTATCGACACCTTTCATCAAAGTTGTCTTAAAACTACTGAAAAACACCCATTATTAGGATAATTGTAAAAAACTGTTTTGATCCACGTCAAATGTTGACCACTGCATACACTCACTCATACACACAAAAGAAAGCCTTCGTCATTTATTTGAATGCAACGTTGTAGAGAGATTCTGGAAGTATCAAGCAAAATATATTTTTAAATTGACAACTTAATTATTTTACTTTAAAAAATATTGTTTTATTATGAAAACAAAACCAACAAAAGTCTTGAATATATTGTTGATCTCTATTGGCAATATTTCACATACACAAACAGAAATGTGCTAACTCATCTCCCACATTCATTTTTTTATCAATTTTGATTATTTCTACAGTGAAATTGTTGAAAAGCAAAACATCTGAGACGTTGTCTCAACTGTTGTAATAGTTTTTAATTCCCTTTATTTTTTAAAAATCATTGGATGTTGAAAATGCGGTACATATGCTTTGTGGATTTTTTTATTTAAATAATAAAAATGATATATATTTTATACACACATTTAGATGATTATAATTAAATCATTGCAAATATACTGATTATTATTGTTTTTATTTTTCATTACTGTTTTATTCTAAAATGTTGATTGTTAAATGTACAGTGTACTCTGATCTATTCTTTTTTTATTGATATAAATGATTAATGAATATTATATATTGAGTAATAATATAATATACTGAATAATAACATGATACACTGAATAATATGATATATTGGATAACATGAAACTAAATAATATTATGATATATTGGATAATGATATATTATTGTTTAATTATTTTATGTATATATCTTTAATTTTTTTCTACTATTTACTGATTTTTTTTTTTTTTAATTATAAATGTATGCTCTTTTACTTTTATGCTAACTTTATAACTGCTTTGGCAATACATTTGTAATGCCAATAAAGCAATTATTGAATTGAGAGAGTTAGTTAGGTCAGATTGTTTTTTGCAAAAAAGTAAAATGCTAAATAAAAGAGTTAGAAGACACATCTGTTTTAGATAAATGTAAATGAAGATATATAAGCATTATCTACATAGACTGCGTTATAGTTAATGGGAAACATTTTCAGAGAGTTACATTTATGTTAAAACATTAAAATGCAATTTCTTAAGGAAAAGTAATCAAATAATTCCATTATCATTATTGGTGTAAACAGGGTGTCTTACACAATGCAAGCGGTCATTTCCTTTCATCATAAGCTTAAATAACTACAGATGCAGAGGGCAAGTGTATTAATGACACAAATAAATAAACTCAATCAAAATGTCATTCTGTAATGCCTGAAATGTCAAAACTCTTACAGTAGTTCAGACAACCCTGTTTTATTCATTAGGAGGATCTTCAAAATTGTATAAATGTTTTTTTTTTTAGCTGAATTCCATCGCAACACTGTTCCTACAAGAAAATCCAAGAGAATTTCCCAATCCTGTCTGGTTGTACACTGAAGATCTGGAAAATCCATGATTAAACACTTGGTCCAGCTGTTGATAATACACACTGCTGTTTAGAAAGAAACAGTCTCTGTTAACTTTGCAGAAACAATAAATCTCCCTTACTCAGAAGAGGATTTCAAAACCCAATCTCTTTTCCTTTGCTCTGAACAAACATCAAGACTGAATTAGTCATAACCAAATCAAAGTGTTGTAAATATACCATAGAATTTATTAAGTCCATGGTGGCATCTGGAGTTCAACTGAAAGAAATGGCAATGTTTTTTAAATGTAGACATTCATCATAAACCAAAAATAAACGTTTTTACACTGTAATCTGTGAAGTTGGCTTCACATAGCATAATCTTGGTGCTATTCAAGTTACTACTTGTCCAACATCAAGGAAATGTAAAAACATAAGTTGATGCAAACCAACCAGTTAAGTTTGTGTTGTGGAGACACCCGTTCCTCTTGTACACAGACATGCGAACGTTAGCCTAAAACATTAGCCCTATCAGTATATCAAGTAAAAGAAAAAATCCACTGCTGAGAAAATACATATATGGTACAAAATGAAGTAAAAAGCTCAGCTGTACAAGAGAGTCAATTAGCAGTTTAAAGACTCTGGGCGGCCCCAAACGCTGCTGCTGCTTCTGACTTCTCAATGGAGGTCTTATCAGCCAATGAAAGGACAGAACCCATCTTGCGAGACATTCATCATCTTCCACCTGCAGAGCAATAGGAAATGTGTGTTATTAATGTAATGAATACACGTTCTTTGAAAATGGTAAAAAGCCGATCAGATGTGTTACATTTATACTTCCTAAAGGGATAGTTCACGCAAAAAAGTAACTTCACCAATCAAGTGGTTCTAATGTTTCTTCATCAACAGCAGGAAGCAAAAAAACCCACTATGGAAGTCAATAGCCCCTTTCACACAGTGATACTGGTAAAATATCTTGAACGAATATACTGGTAAACTCAAATAAGCGCTGTTCACACAGACAAGGACATTACGGAAATTTTCCGGAAAAGACCATTCACACATCCAAGCCAAAATACCGAAATATTCAGACATCATTAACCAGAAATGAGCTCTAAACGGCTGTGCTTGTATTTGTAAATATAAAAGTGGTTGGGCTTTTGTTGATGGTTTCACTTTTATTTAAAGCTTTAGCATTCATACAGCTGCTTTGTCCCAGAGACATCCAAAGGCAGAAGTGCTAACAGCAGCTAAATATTTACACATTTGACTACATTACAAATTCTGTGGATGGATAAGTATTGTGAACAACTTTGATGAAAACACATGGAGGAACACTTTCACATGTGAAGATGTACATAACGTTTGTGAGCTGGCGCTCACTGGAGCATAGCCTCACGTGCACACCTGTCAAGCAACTGAAGCAGAGCTTGAAGGTAAACAAACAGCGGTTTATCATAAGCATCAATATTTTTCCACAGTTGGAATTAATAATGAACATAGAGACGTTCTGACTAACATCTAGCAGCTAAATGTGTCTGTAAAAATATATTTATTTTCATAAACAGCGTAGATGTGAATGTGTCTGATTGGCTGGAGTACACATCTCACGTCAGCGTGTTCCAATCGTGAATGCGGTCTTTCCAGCAATTCTCCTTCTCCGTTCACAAAGAGCAGCATTTCAGCAAATTACCAGCAATGTTACAACATCTCTTTCCAGAAAATTGCTGAAACAAATTTACTGGTAATTTCAAAAATACCAGTTCACACATAATTAATTTTCTGGAAAGGTCTGTGTGTGAGAAAGGGGCTAAAGGCTGTTTCTTTCAGCATTCTTTAGTATATCTTACTTTGTGTTCAATAAAGAGAACGAAACTCAGAAGAGTTTTGAACAAAAATAGATGGAGAAGAAGTAAACACATTTTTCACTTTAAGCTGAACTATCCCTATAAGCTGATTCATTCCTTCAGCATTAATGGGATAGTTTCACCCAAAAGTTCATGTTAATTTACACACCACTGAATACAAAATACATTGAGGTTTTACGAAGCAAAATGATTATTCTATGCAAAAACTAAACATTATTTACAGCGTTATTACCTTTAATCCACAACAGTTCACTGCAGCTAAAGCTTCATTTATTATATTAATGCATTTTAAATATTGAGAATCTGTAGAGAATCTTACTGATTGATCACGCACATAAACACAATCTTATTTTGCTATATAGACTGCGGCACTCAGGATGAGCATAAGTAAATTCCATTAATAATACAAGGCACACATCTGATGTAAACACCATCAGTTCACCATGCAAGTTTGTGCATACATCAGGGGTGTTAAACTCAGTTTCCGGAAGGCCGTAGCTCTGCACAGTTTGGTTCCAACTCTAATAAAACACACCTGATTATACTAATTGAGTCCTTCAGAAACTGGGTTTGACACCCCTGGCATACATCATTCATTATTAAGTTTATTGCACAGAAGGATTGTTTTGTTTCATTAAACCTCAGTGTATCATCCCAAGAATTCTTGCATGTTACAAATTCATCAATGACTGCAGTTTTAGCTAAAAATCTTTATGTTCATCTGCTCTTCTGAAAAAAAGTCTCCTATATCTTGGAAAGTGAGAATATCATCAGCTATTTTCAATTTTGGGTGAGCTGTCCTTTCAATACAATACAATATTTATTCATAATGCACATTTAAAAACAACCAAACTGCTGTACACAGGAGTGCTAAAGACAGAAGAAAATAAAAAGTAAAAGGAACCATTTAATACGTAAAAGCAATAAAAACAATAATTAAGGTGTATTAAAATGAATAGAACAAATATGATAGCAAAGACATTTTCACTTAGATGACTAATTTCTGATGATCTGTTAAATTACCTCTGAATCCACGTCCACCGCCTCCACCTCGGCCTCCTCTGAATCCTCCACCGCCACCTCCACGGCCACCAAATCCTCCTCCACGTCCACCAAATCCTCCGCGACCTCCACCATTGGCACCACGACCTCCACGGAAGCCACCTGCAAATACAGTTTTTAATTTAGGACTTCCTCACAGGTAGAGCACAATGCTAACATAATACAATTATGTGCTTGTGTCCACATAATGCTATTCATTTGTTTTGGTTGGACTAATTTAGGTTGCTCTAAATCTTGCTTATACACAGTGATATGAACAACAGTGGAGGACTTCGGATTTATCCATAAGATATAATAAATCAATATTTGTAATAATTAGCTGGCAGTTTCAACATGCTTTTTCCCCTTTTAAAGCATGTTGCTTACCACAAATCTACTATAATTTGTTTCTATTTAAAACTAAACATAACATACCATTTTAGATGAGAAATATATATACAGTGGTCCCTCATTTATCACAGGAGTTACGTTCTAAAAATAACCCGTGATAGTCGAAATCCGCAAAGTAGTCAGCCTTACTTTTGTACAATTATTGTATTATAGATGTTTTAAGGCTGTAAAACCCTCACT
Organism: Danio albolineatus; assembly: GCA_903798035.1. Taxonomy (NCBI): domain Eukaryota; kingdom Metazoa; phylum Chordata; class Actinopteri; order Cypriniformes; family Danionidae; genus Danio; species Danio albolineatus. The sequence goes on from CAIGQQ010038995.1 coordinate 3,219,325, forward strand.
ACACACTTTATACACCTTTCTCAGACAGACATTAACATTTTCACACTTTTCTCTCATTTAAACATTCTCAAAGTTCAAAACTTCATATAAAAATAAGTCCAGTATTATAGAATGAAACCAAGACCTGTGACCTAGACCTAAAACGAGATCAAGACCTGTTGTCAGGCGCAAATTTTCATCGCTGTCACAAAAGGTTCATAAAGCTTTATAGCTTTTGTGTGGATAATGTTGGCATACCGTCGCACACCTGATGCGCCGCACAACACAGGCATGTTATTAGCAGAGGACAAAAAAGGAGGAAGACAAGAAATATGAGCAGTGTTCTGAGTCGTAGCTGAGCTGTGCAACTTTAACGATGGTCTTGCTGCGGACAGTTACAACTCTTTGCATCCTCGTTGAAACTCACACTGCTAACGATCGAAGATTTATGTTAATTTGGCAAGCTGAACTCCTCCTGTATTGTACATGAGACATAGAGGAGATTGATTGACAATGGTCTACAGCCAATCAGGATGCAGAACACAATGCACTAATAACGACACAGAACACTGTAAAAAAATAATACTAATTATCAAATTGCACAGCTGCGTTATAGCGAGGGACCATTGTAGTTGTGTATATTTCCTCATTTTTGCACTTATTCAACTGTTAAAAATAAGTGTGGAATGTTGAACAGTTCATGCTCTCAACGGCTGCGTCTTTGTCACGCAGCGGAATTCTTCTTGGAGAGTGATTATTCTGTGTCCTGACGGTGAATGCTCATACTCATAGCAAATACTGCTTAGCAGTTTGGTCATGTATTTCACTAATTAGGCATCCGCTAAATGTCATCTGGGAAACAGTTTGAACTTCCAGTTAGTATAAACATTTTAGTGTTCCAATTGGTGATCACATGCCTGTGTTGTGTGCGGCGCATCCAGTGTGTGACCTCCTTAAGGATGGAGTCTGCTTTAACTTTGTGAATGTGTGTGTTTGTGCATAGTGTGCCATTTGGGACGTGGTGTCACTGATGCCTAGCAGATCTTTCACATTCATAAACAGCTAATTAACACACTACAAGAAAAAATATCCCTGAAAGAAACAAATTATTTTAATCTTATTCACACTAATCCAGATACATCTGAAAACACATTTTTTTTGTCTACCATCCATAATGAGAAAGCTTCTTTGTCTTGTGAAAATGATCATATTTGTTGATAGTCTGAATGAACTGTTGAATGAATGTTTTTTTTTTTTACTGTTGTGTCTGCTGTAAAATAGTGCTTGAGAATAACAATGTATTTTTAGTCATGATTTTAGTTATATTGCACGGTCTTACCTCCTCTCCCACCTCTGCCTCCTCCTCCTCTCCCTCCACGAGGGGGTCCTTTCTCACCCGGAGGCCTGGGCAGGAACCTCTGCAGGGGCAGCAGCTTCATGGGGTCAATGTAGAACTGATGCAAGAGGAGAGAAAAAGAGAAAAGCTCATTAAAAAAATAGCCTGCATAATGAAGTTAATCACAATGATAAGATGCAGAACAGCCAGAAGAAGCCACTAAAATAGCTTGAAGGCTCGTAAGAATTTCTTTGATATTCTGGAGCAATATCTGCTTCTAAATTATGGATATTTCTAAAGGAACACCCACTGATCGTTGTCTAATATTGGAAATAACACTGATAAGCAGTAGGGTGTTTAAAAAATATATTACCAAGCAGACCATAAAACATGGCTAACTTTTGAAAAGTTCAATGCTGCAACAAGCACATTTTTAGAGTTATGAAAAACTAAAACCTAATGATCCAGTTGAGCTTTATTGCCTTTCAGCTACATGTGTGGACATACTGAGAAAGGAGATGTCGTGTCTCGCAGAACAACAGTGCTACATAAATTAATCATAAATACAAACACAACACTGGACATAAGAGCTATTAAAAAAAAACATGCATAACTAACATATGCATGAGATACTTTAACCACATAAGACATACAAGTACTTTTACAAGACTAAACAATGTTGTGCAGGACATTGTGCATGAGGTATTAAAGGTGAATATAGTGCAAAAGAGGTATTTAAGGTTGAAGAAAGCAGCGCAACATGATTGTGGTACATTTATAATTAACATCGTTTTCCTTGTTCAAGTCCTTGTAAGATGGAGTTTAAATAATGCATCACATCATACATTTATTGGTAATAAATTAGCTTACAACTATACGTTTTTTTATGATTTTCACCACCTATACTGTTATTTTCATTTGTTACAATTTTTTTAATAAAGATGAAAACTAGTGTAGCTAGCTATTGACAGCAATAGTCATTATAATAATAGTCATAATAGCATTATGGTGAGATTTTTTATTTACAAAATCGAACTATAAAGCGAAAATTATTCTTCAAATTCCCATTTAACAAAAAGGTTCAAACATTAAAGGTGCAGTGTGTAATTTGACACCCAGTGGTTGAACTAGGTATTGCACATCTGGTTCACATCAGTTTGCTAGATTGACGACACCAACAGCAGTGTGCATGACTGTCGATTTAAAGAGTGTTGTAAATATAAGTAACAGCATGTTATAGAAGAAATATTTTCCATATTAACAGGAGTTCTTGTCCAAAACCAACACCTGAAATTTATATTTGAGAAATGAGTTCAATTTCTTGCAGCTGAACTAGGGGTGGGCGATATGGAAAAAATATCATATCACGATTTTTTTGGGGAAATCACGATTCACAATTTTTATCCCGATTCTTTTTTTTAAAAGACTATTTTTTAAAGATTTTTAAAGACTATTTTGCAAATTACAAAGGTACAATACAACTAAACTAATGTCCTCATATAAAGATATACTCTTACCATGTATGTTCAAGAATATTTTAATCAAGTGAACATTTAATGCAAGTGCTATTCTGCAAAGAGAGAACATTCAACAAGACTTGCATTACAATTACTGCACCATCTAAATAAACATTTAACAAATCGAACAAATCTTAGTTCAAACCAGAGAGCTTATTACACAGATCCTCAGCAACACCTTCAAACATGCAAATGACTTTTTTTACAAAGTTAACAAATCTAGTAGTGTTTTGAATTTAATAAATGCATAATAATCATGATAACAATGAAACCATGATTATTTTTCAGACTATATAATCATACAACCAAAATCTATAATCGCTTCATCCTTGACTGTTATGCAGTTCAAAACAAGATATGAATGTGTTTGTAGAAGAATACTTGAGCAATGCATTGATTTTGTTGTGCTTTGCAATACAACATTTGAATGTGTTTATAAAAAAAGCCACATTGTACAATGCAGTGATGTTATGTAGTTTCAAAATACAACATATTTACATTTGAATGTAGAAAAAGCCAACGTGGGTATCTTAAGGAGCAAAAAACTGCATATGAGCTCTTGTAGCCTATTGCTGTTGTCTCTTAATCATTTCAGTATCTTGCAAGTCATCTCTGGCCCATCATTTGCGATGCTCTTCATGAACTGGACCCCTTGACAAACTAATTAAACAGCTCAGTTGTACACAGATCTACCAACAACTTATGGTTTTATTTCAGTGACATATGTCGTGAGCCCAGTATTACCGGGTGAGATCGCAAGTCTGCAGACGCCCAATATAGAGCATGCGGGTAGCCGATCGTCTCTGTGTTCGTGCGCACTTCTTGCCCGCCCTCAAATAAACGCTACTGAACTGTGATTTAGTGCGTTTATGTAACGCGTATGCCTGCAGCGTTTATTAGATTTGCTAGGAATATTTACGAATGTCTCCAATACACCTTCAGAGCGGCATTATTGCATCCTGAGGTAAAGTGAAGTGGCTAAAAACTCCAGCAAGAGAAAGTCATTGCAGAACCACAGAGCTTTATTAATAAAGCATATTTAAGGAAACTGTTCATGATAACTAAAGCTGCGCCTGTATGCTGGCCTCACGCATCGCGGAGTCCTGTCAGCTCGTCTGTCAGTCAGCATGTCACCTCAAAGGGTTAAACAAATGACGCACGGCGGTTATAGAAAAGTTCCCGCTGTTATAATTCACTTACCTTTTAATACGTTTTGGTGCGATTGTAACCCGCTATTTAAGAAAACAACAACGACAGACGACTGAATGTTTGAATGAAGCAGTAATTGCCGTCGCGGGATGAATTTAGGCGTGGCGCCAGTCATGGAAGCATGAATGAAGCGGAAGCACTGCACTATATACTGCATCGCGATACAACGATTTTTCTGAAAAAGTGGATCGTGGAGTCATTTTTATCGTCCACGATTAAATATCGTATTATCGCACAGCCCTAAGCTGAACTGACAATGATCACCTCAGGTACACCTCATGTGCTTTATTCAGTGTTAAATTCTAACAATGTGAGTTTGAACGCCATTTCACATGACACTTATTGCCATATACTGAAAGCAGCAGCAGATAGTTCACCTCAGATCATGAAAAAAATATAAACTGTTTGAAATTGAACTTAAGAACTGTGATTCAGCATGTACATTAAACATTGTTTAAGAGGTTTAATATGTATTAACTAGATTATAAATCTTACCATTTGGTTGAAGTGCAGTAAGTGCAATATTCTGTGCATCTGAATAGCTGTATTTACATTTCTGTCATGTTTCGTCTGGTGCAAACACCAGTTTACAATGTAATCTGCTTACCTAATGTTTACGCATGTTATATTTAGATTACTTGCTAATTAATAACCACCTCGTGTGCAACTCTGAATCTGTGTCTCAATTCGGAGGTTGCATTTTGGTCTGACAGATACTTTGAGAGCCTTCATGACTGAATGAGTGCTGAAATATAATTGGCTAAAGTGCCATTGGCTGGGTTAAATGACCAAAACAAAGACAGACATTCCGACACGTAATGCACACTTTTAAAGCAGAATAACTGACTTATACTGATAAACAAGTATGTTCACTTAGCATGTTTCTTTGCTTACCTTCTGTAGCTTCTTGAACGAGGATGCCTTCATATTATCAGAAAGTTTGACTGAAAAATACTGAGGAATTGGTTAAGGACTAATTTACACAACTAAGAATGCATGCAGAAGATTGTGTGCAAGATGTTCAGCACAGTTCTGATTAGGGCTGCACGATTTGGGAAAATTGTCATATTGCGATTATTGAGGGCAATATTGCGATATGCGATTTCGATTATAAAGGGTATTGTAGGTCAATTTGATGGGTTTTTAAGAAAATTGCACACACAGATTAGTAATAATGCTGAAGTGTGCGTTTGTTCAACTTGAAATGGTTTCAAAATAGTTTTTACAAAATAAATATCTGCATTATTGTAAACTTATTTTCATATTCCATATTTCTTGCAATTATTAAATGAAATATAACAATATTTTATATGTATGGCTTTGTACTATTGTTTATGAGAGAGAAATGCAGCATGCACTATTTAAACATATCATATTTTGTCGGTTATATATATATATATACACACACACACA
>CAIGQQ010038995.1:3228996-3277938 GCA_903798035.1 Danio albolineatus
GAGAGACAGAGATGCTAATATATTAAAATAAAATCAACAACAAATGTCCCCCCACATATTTAAACAAGATATTCAGGAGATGGTATGCAAGAATTATTGTTGTAGTTGTTTATCTGTATTTTATTATCACTAAGAGATATATCGATGCGTCATCTCCCTTATAAGATCTGTCAATTAAGAGACACAGAGATGCTAATACACTCTAAAAAAAAAAGGTGCTAAATAGCACCAAAACTGGTTCTTTGGTCGTAACGAGGGGGGAACCTTTTTTGGTGCTATACAGCACCTTAAAAAAATAGGTGCTATATAGTACTTTTATCAAATGGTGCTATATAGCACCTATATTTTAAGGTGCTCATAATGTTACTTTACCCTTTCCGCAAATAAAACCGGCATAAGAGTAATGAGAATTAGCTATAAGAACAAGTGCTTACCAGTAGTAGTGGTGCTATATAGCACTTTAAACCCCCTAAAGAACCACTGAAAAACCTTTATGGTGCTTTAAAGGTTCATTACACAGTAAACGTGCTATATAGCACCCTGACCACCTTAAAGAACCACTGAAGAACCACTGAAGAACCTTCATGGTGCTTTAAAAGTTCTTTACACAGTAAAAGTGCTAAATAGCACCTCAAATATCGTAAAGAACTTCTGAAGAACCACTGAAGAACCTCTTTTTTTTAGAGTGTATATTAAATAAAATCATCAATGTTATCCCACATATTTAAACAAGATATTCTGGAGATGGTATACAAGAATTATTTATTGTTGTAGTTGTTGTTTGTTGTCTGTATTTTATTATCACTAAGAGATATAACGATGCGTCATCTCCCTTTTGTATACACTCTAAAAAAAAAGGTGCTAAATAGCACCAAAACTGGTTCTTTGGCTCGTAATGAGGGGGGAACCTTTTTTGGTGCTATACAGCACCTTAAAAAAATAGGTGCTATATAGTACTTTTGTCAAATGGTGCTATATAGCACCTATATTTTAAGATGCTCTTAATGTTACTTTACCCTTTCCGCAAATAAAGCTGGCATAAGAGTTATGAAAATTAGCTATAAGAACAAGTGCTTACCAGTAGTAGTGGTGCTATATAGCACTTTAACCCCCCAAAGAACCACTGAAAAACCTTTATGGTGCTTTAAAGATTCTTTACACAGTAAAAGTGCTAAATAGCACCTCAACCACCGTAAGAACCACTGAAGAACCTTTTTTTTAAAGTGTAAGTTCTGTAAATGAATAGAGAGACAGAGATTCTAATATGTTAAAATAAAATCAACAACAAATGGGTCCCCACATATTTCAACAAGATATTCTGGAGATGATATACAAGAATTATTTATTGTTGTAATTGTTGTTTGTTGTCTGTATTTCTTTTAGATATAACGATGCGTCATCTCCCTTTTTGTATAAATTCTGTAAATTAAATAGAGACAGAGATGCTAATATATTAAAATAAAAATCAACACCAAATGTTTCCCCACATATTTAAACATGATATTCTGGAGATGGTATACAAGATTTATTTATTGTTGTTGTTTGTTATCTGTATTTTATTATCAGTAAGAGATATAACGATGCGTCATCTCCCTTTATAAGTTCTGTCAATTAAAAGAGAGACAGAGATGCTAATATGTTAAAATAAAAGGTTTCCCACATATTTAAACAAGATATTCTGGAGATGGTAGAATTATTTATTGTAGTTTTTGTTTATCTGTATTTTATTATCACTCTTGTAAAAGATATAATGACGCATCATCTCCCTTTTGTATAAGATCTGTCAATTAAAAGAGAGACAGAGATGCTAATATATTAAAATAAAATCAACAACAAATATTTCCTCACATATTTAAACAAGATATTCTGAAGATGGTATTTGGTTAAAAGTGTTGTGAGTTTAAACATGATTGCATGGTAGGCTACGCACTGTTGTGGAAAAGCTAGTTCTATGTCGAGTAGTAAAAATTGCTAGTGCAATTATAAAGCACAATAACAACCTTATGACATTTATTTAATGAGAATTAAAGATTATTGAAGATTGTTCCTATTCCATAAATATAACATTTCAGCTCTTGCCATCAAAAAGACATTTTAGGCAACCTCAAGTAAAGAAAAAAGATGCCGACTGCCATTAGAATTAAGTGCATTTTAAGCATAAGGGTTTATTTGAGTTCTTAACGTGATTTATGTGACGACATTAAATGTATTTTTGTCGTTTTTCTGTGATATGTGTATTTTGAACGCTAATGTGGTTGTGTGGTCAAGCCAAAGATCAAATTTCACTTGTAAACAATAAAGAAAGCAAAGTAAAGTATTCATATTTCATCAAGTTTTTTATTAATGACCTATTTTCCCTATTTTTATTTCCTTTGGCTAATTATGCTAAAATTTAAAGGCATGTCAGTATGTTCATTATGCCTATTTTATCTCTTTGTATGTAGTTTTAAGCATTTTCCTGCGGTATTTCCCCTTATCATTATTATTATTATTATTATTATTATTATTATTGCCTAATTTTCTTTATCTGGCTTATACTGTTGACAATTTCAAACATTTAATTCTGAATGTATAGCCTGCATCTATTTCCTTTTATTATTAAATGCTTTGATAGGATTTGTTTACTATTTATTATGTGCAATGATATGTTTACAGGGCATAAATGCAAAGAGAGCTAAGAAGACAAAAAAACTGAAAGGAAAAGATTTTCCAGAGATCTTGATGAGGAAAAAACCCTTGTTAAGTAATGTGAAGTGATTTTGTTGTTGCTAATTATGCTAAATAAATAAATAAACCTGTTATAAATAAGGCTGCCATTAAATGCTAAAAAAATGGGGATTTTGATTAAAAAAATATGAAGGCATGCACTGGTGAAACAGCAGAGGTCAGTCTTACCACACGAAAAGCAGATTGGGTGTGTTCAGTCTCTCTGATGGGCCCTGATGAGTCTGAGGGACCGGAACATTTGAATTCTGATCAGGGAACCGCTCCTTCTCCTGGGTCCACGCAAGAGAAGGCGATATCTGTAAATAGAAGTCAGTTTCCCCCGAATCTCTCTGCCTCTTTTTTATTTTTTTTACTTTTCTCGAATGCCGCAGGCAACTGTCAGCATCCAGCATAGGAGCTTGAGTAGTGTAGAGAAGAAGGAGAGAGAGAGAAACCCTACATCAAGAGCAGTGCCGTGCTTTATGTGGAGCTTATTATAACCTTGTGTTGTATATCTTGTACCGCAAATACCTTTACACTTTCCCTTAAACCTTTTAGAGAATAAATCCATCCTTTATGCCCGCACGTCCTCAGACTCAAAAGTGACTGGAATTCTGACTTTATCTCTTCTTGGCTGACTGAGAGACACTACAGCATCTGAATGTCAATATTTGATGTTAGTCTTGCACACACATGCTCGAAGCTGTGCTGCTTTTCGTACAGGAGGGGAGACGTAACCAGAAAAAATTGTTTTGTATGTGCAAAAATGCGTCTGAATAGATGACACAGATTCAGGACTGAAAACACTATATTTTGTTCCTAATGCATTTTGTATTAAATCAGCGTTCTTGATGAAACCTTCATACTGTGTATGAATAATGAATAATATTTCATTTGAGAAAAGACAAAAATGTTGTACGCCAAGGACAACATCATTCAAAGCCAAGGTCTCTTTAAAATACTTGGCTACATTAAACTCTTCTTGTAAAAGTCAACAAATGCTTTACCTTTGAAAACATGCTGTGGATGACGTTGCTCATGAATGTGCTCAATCTGGATGCTGCAATAAAAAAAAAACATTACAAATGATTCTTTATAGGGCGACACGATGACTCAGTGGTTAGCACTGTCACCTCACAGCTAAGGTCACCGGTTCGAGTCTCAGCTAGGTCAGTTGGCGTTTCTGAGTGGAGTTTGCATGTTCTCCCTGTGTTGGTGTGGGTTTCCTCCAGGTGCTCTGGTTACGCCCACAGTCCAAAGACATGCGGTACAGGTGAATTGGGTAAGCTAAATTGGCTGTGGTGTATGTGAGTGACTGAAAGTATGGATGTTTCCCAGTACTGGGTTGTGGCTGGTAGGGCATCCGCTGTGTAAAACATATGCTGGATAAGTTGGTGGTTCATTCCGCTGAGGTGACCCCTGATGAATGAAGAGACTAAGCCGAAGGAAAATGAACGAATGAATGACTATTTATTATCTGAATGTTTTTTACATTAAGCCAAACATGGTTTAATGAAGTTCTTTGAGGACCTTGCTAAAAAAAACAGCTTAAACCAGCCTAGGGTGGCTGGTTTTAGCTGGTTGACCAGCCTGGGTTTAGAGGGGTTTTGGCCATTTTCATGGCTGGTTTCCAGCCATTTCCAGCCTGGTCTTAGCTGGTCAGGCTGGGAAACGACCAGCTAAAACCAGCTTGACCAGCCTGGTTTAAGCTGGACATAGCAGGTTTAGGCTGGGCTCCCTGCCTGATCATGCTGGTTTTAGGTGGTCATCTCCCAGCCTGACCAGCTAAGACCAGGCTGGAAATGGCGGAAACCAGCATGGAAATGGCCAAAACCCCTCTAAAACCAGGCTGGTTGACCAGCTTAAACCAGCCAACCAGCCTAGGTTGGTTTAAGCTGGATTTTTCAGCAGGGCGAACCAGGCATACCAGCAAAAACGCCTTTTAGGAACCTTTATTTTGAAAATAACATCTTTCTAATGATAAATTATCTTGGCATTAGCATTTGCAACAATAAAATGAAGTCCATTTTGCAATGTACATACTCAATGAGTCGGGGCATTGGCAAAACAAATCAACAACATGCCTTTTGTTGTTGCAAAAAAAAGCTCCAAAGCTAGCCTATGTTTTTATTATACATACCGTAGTTAAATAATAATTAGTAAATAGATATTCTGTGAAGAAGCAAATTCGCAAAGATTCTTTCAGATACATTACACCATGACAAAACGATCAGCAAATTTCAAAACAACTGAATCAAATGCTTCGCTGAATCAAATGATTCACTCTTTCGAAACCCTACGAGCCATGGTTGCGACCCCTGCTGGTCAAAATACTGTAATCTAAACAAAATGTTGTCCAAATATGCCTAAAATAGCTTTCCAAACATTTAGAAATGTTTCTGAATTTCACCCATTGTCATATGGATGTCTTAGCTATAATATGAGACTTTTATTAAATTTTAAAAAGCTTACAAACTGTGCTGAAGAGTGATCTGCAATGACATGACAGGTTTGAGACATTCACTCGATGCCATTTTATAGTATTAACTGTCCCTGACAAAATGTTGCATTTTCTAAGATTTTATAATTTCAGTTGAAGGAGTACTTATTAAATTATAAGAAAAATATATTGGTCCAGTTCAGGATATGATGGTTTAGCATCTTTTTACAGAAAACTGAAAGAGTATAGCAACCAAATGTAAAACTTTGGGTATGCAAACGTTAATAAAACTACAAGATCACAGATTTCCACCTTTTTTATGTTAAGAAGTGACTATATAGTGGAGTTTTCCCAATACGAGTTTTGTAAATTAACAGAAACCAATAAATGTGTCGACGTGATTGAAAAGACGGCCGATCCCTTCCCAAATCGATTGTGTGCAAACAGCATTTTTTAAAGTGCTCGTAAGTCCACAATGTGTCATCGTGTAGGCCTAACAATTTTGTTTGCCTTTTTTTATACTCCCAAATGGGTGACATTATGGATCACCAAGGAAGAAGTAGCTAAAATCTTTAATGTTCTGCTAAAAAAAAAGGGCAGTGAATTAACAGCAAATTTTATTTTTGAGTGAACTGATGTGTGGCCACTCCAGTAATTCCACCTTTTAGGAGATGAACCGTGTGATTTAATTGCACAAATGTGGAGCGGTTTGTATTCTACCGTATTGATTTCGTGGTTGGGTAATCCGTGATTGTCACAATAGTCAGTCAGATTAGGGGGTAAAGAAGGTAATGTGGCCTTTTAGACTGTAATGGGGGGAAAGTCTGCTAATTGCCCCTGACTGCTGAAAGTAAATTAATTATTGATCCCTTACGCCACCCTTTTTCTGTACTTACATAGCTTTACAAATCCTTTTATCTCCCCTAAGTGTAAGTACATTTCCGTTCCAGCATAATTACACACGGAGGGAAACCCATGGACCACTAAGCACCTCATTAGAATCAAAAAGTTGTTTATTCTGGATTTGTGTTTGTATCAAAATACATGTTTTTTTTTTGTTTTTACATTTTCTTAACGGGTCTCACTCGGTAACTGAATTTTATTAATTTTTTTGTGCCGATGTCAACATTAATTGGTGGTGCTTAAATGTATTCTAAATTTGGTGGAAAATATATATAATAAAATGTTCCCCGTGTGCCCATTTGTTTTACAAAAATGGTTAATATACATTTTTCCATAATTTTCAGAAAAAAACAACTAAAATATCATTCAGTATAATAAAAGTTGATTTACTGTACCAAAAACAAAGAAAAATACAGTTGAAGTCAGAATCATTAGCCCCCCTGAATTATTAGCTCCCCTGTTATTTTTTCCCCAATTTCTGTTTAACGAAGAGAAGATTTTTTCAACACATTTCTAAACATAATAGTTTTAATAACTCATCTCTAATAACTGATTTATTTTATCTTTGCCGTGATGACAGTAAATAATATTTCAATAGATATTTTTCAAGACCCTTCTATGCAGCTTAAAGTGACATTTAAAGACTTAACTAGGTTAATTAGGTTAAGGTTCATTATTGTATAACGATGGTTTGTTCTGTAAACTATTGAAAATGAAATGAGCTTAAAGGGGCTAATACTTTTGACCTTAAAATGTTAAAAAAAAAAAAAAAAACTGTTTTTATTCTAGCCGAAATAAAACAAAAAAGACCTTGCCCAGAAGAAAACGTATTATCAGATATACTGTGAAAATTTCCTTGCTCTGATAAACATAATTTGGGAAATATTTAAAAAAGAAAAACAAAATCAAAGGTGGGCTAATAATTCTGTATTCAACTGTATTGTCAAACATGTTGTTTCTATATTTGCCCATATATTTATTATATTCTTTTTTATTTATTTATCATTTTATTTTATTCAATTGGTCTATTATTTGTGTCTCGATTCATCTTTGCGTACTTATTGAAGGCCTCAGAAAATTAGGAGGGGTGGGAGATGGGAGGGATGGTGAATAGAAGGGAGTAGAAAACTGTAAGTTTGCAGTAAGAGTTCTAGTGTTTCCCTGCATTTGTTGCTATATATATTTGATGTCATCTCTTTGCTGATAGGACTTGTATTTTTCATATACATCTGTAAGTTTGTATATTATCTGGAAAAAAAATGCAATAAAAAATTTAAATTAAAATAAGAATAATTTGATGACATTAAAATAATTTAGTTTATACTAAACACATTGGGCGATTCATCCCGCTGTGGTGACCCCTGATGAATAAAAGGACTAAGCCAAAGAAAAATGAATGAATATATACTTTGCCACTATCCTTCAAAATTCACTGTCCTTCACTATTTGCCATTTTGAACCACCAAGTAGTTTTTAATAATTACATGTATATGTTTTACATTCAGGTCAGAATAAGTATGTTCTTTCATTTTACATACAGTATCTGTTACACAAATATATGACTAATTATTTCCTTAAAAATACTGATATTTTATTTTCACAAAAGCATGTATTTTGCTTTTTGAAATATATTCTGTCAAATAGTTTTCTGTGTTAGTATACTGAGGGTAGTATGAGAAGTTCATTTATTTTGATTAGCTGAAAATGATTTTTTTCTCGCACATGGAGAATAAGGTGAAAATTATGTTCTGATTAAATATAACACACATCAAACTGATAAAAAATTAATTAATTAATTTATTGCTTTGTGTGAGTGAAAGAACCCTGAATTTTTTTTCCACAAAAATATTAAGCAACAAAGCTGTTTAAACATTGACAATAACATGAAACTTTTCCTGATCTCCAAATCACCACATTAAAATAATTTTTGAAGGTCAAATAATATTGAGTACTTCAATATACTAGTTTTTCCTGTTTTAAGAATAAATGCATATTAAACATAATGTAATAATAATAAGAATAAATGCAATGTAATAAAACTCTATTGTAATAATGTATTAAACTCTAATGTAATAATGATAATAATAATAATAATAAATATGTTGGGTAATCAGAGATGGGTTGTGGCTGGAAGGGCATCCGCTGCGTAAAACAAATGCCGGATAAGTTGGCGGTTCATTCCGCTGTGGCGACCCCGGATTAATAAAGGGACTAAGCCGAAAAGAAAATGAATGAATGAATGAATGTTGGGTAATTTTAAGCCAACTTTGCCAACAAAGGCCAACAGCCGGACAAAGCCAGCTGTTTGGGTATTTTTTTAAGTAAAAAACTTTAACCCAATAGTTGGTTTTGTCGTGGCAACCCCGAATTAATAAAAGGACTGAGCCGAAAAGAAAATGAATGAATGATGAGTTGGTTTTGTCCGTATTTGCTACCACATTACCCAAATACTTTATTGGTAAACTGGTGAATTGTCACTTTACAGTTTTATATATTTATTTATTATATATATTTTTTATAATTATTTTTTCGGGGTTTTCACCTTTAATAGACAGGACAGTATAGAGTATTGACAGGAAAGCATGGGGAGCAGAGAGAGGGGAAGGATCAGCATAGGACCACGAGGCAGGAATCGAACTCGGGTCGCCGTGAACACCAGAGTGCATGTGTCGACGCACTAACCACTACACCACTGGCGCTGACTATTTATTTATTTTTTTCATCAAACTGACATACTGTAAAACCAGCCCAATGGTTTCTGAATGCAGCCTTAAATTCGCAAGCTGAGACCATGCACCTTCAACTACACTAAGTTTGCAACCAGACCCCTCTCACTCAGCTTGCAACTCCACCAAGTCTGCATCATCTTCTCAAACCAGCAGAGCTCGAGTTCCTTTATCACTCCACACACCACATGCAATAATAAATAAAACCTGCCATTGACACTTCCGTTCTCCTCTCTACAGCTGTGCACAAACTCACCTACTTCCATCATTACCTGTTGATATACGTGGACAGACAGAAAAAGAATGAAGTAAGAACTGAGCGAAATTACTAAAGCAGGTGAGAACTCGCATCCAATCTGTGTTCAGGATGACACTGAATGCAAAGCGCAGATCCAAGCCAACCCAAGCCTGCATCATTATTCTGCCCATTGATTTTCCACTGGGCCTCCGAAGGGCCTTGTGCTCTTTGAAACGGAGTATAAACAAAGTACCAGCGTGATACAACAGCATTTTGATTCTGCTTCAGGAGGCAGCAGGCCCTGTGGATTAGAGGTTTCGCTCAAAGAAGCACAAGTAGTATGCATGCATGTGTGTGCAGTTGAAGCCAGAATTTTTAGCCCTCCTGAATTATTAGCCCCTTGTATATATCTGCCCACCATTCTGTTTAATAGAAAGAAGATTGGTTCAACTCATTTCTAAACATAATAGTTTTAATAACTCATTTCTAATAACTGATTTCTTTCATCTTTGCCACAATGACAGTAAACATAATTTTTTACTAGCATTATAATTTGTACTAGATATTTTTTAAGATACTATTCAATTCAATTCAATTCACCTTTATTTCTATAGCGCTTTTACTTTTAGTGTTACTCAGCGTTTTAGTGTTACTTTTGTAAAGTCAACTATATCTAACGTGCTAGAAAGGCCGGAATTAATAGTTTCAGTTGCAGTGTCAAGCTCTTCTAGGCTGCCTGGAATGTTATGGAAATTAGAAAGATCAGGTAGGTTACTAACAAAATCATCTTTAGTGTTAGCGGTGATCATCCTACCATATTTGTGAATAGAAGATGATTTTGCAAAGCTATCAATGCACAATAAACAGGAGATTAAATAGTGATCTGAAATGTCATCACTCTGCTGCACAACTTCAACATTATCAATATCGATACCATGTGATAATATTAGGTCTATGATTATGTATTAGGTCTATGATTATGTCGATGGGTAGGCCCTGAGACATGCTGTTTCACTCTAACAGAGGCTAGTATGTCTAAGAAGGCCAGCGTTAAAGCATCTTTTTCATTATCTATATGAATATTAATATCACCAACAATTATAACTTTATCTGTGGCCAGAACAGACCCTTAGCTATTTCAGATAAGAAATGAGCAAATTCTTTTGTAAAGTCAGCATGGTGCGCTGGAGGCCTATATGCAGTTGCCAATACAATTAAGATTGAAATGTATTGTTTAAATTGCACACTGAAATATACATCACTATTACTTCAAATGAGTTATACTTGAAGTCAGATCGCTGAGTAACACTAAAAATATTACTGTATATTATGCCCACGCCTCCACCTTTGCCAGTGCAGTTTTCAGAGTTGAAGTTCAGTTTAGTTCAGTTCAGTGTGGTTAAATATTCAATACTGAGAGTCCAAACACTGAAGAGCAAATCCATCGATGCACAGCTCTACAAGTCCCGAACCATGCAAGCCAGTGGCGACAGCGGCGAGGAAAAAACGTCACCAATTGGCGAAAGTGAAGACTTAAAAAACCTGGAGAGAAACCAGGCTCAGTTGGGCACAACCATTTCTCCTATGGCCTAATGTCTTGTGCAGAGTTGCAGTCTAGGCGCCGGAGGCTGGATACTAGCAGTGCTTCCCACACATAGACTTTCCTTGGGCAGGCCGCCCAGGTATATTAGCTACTAAGTAGCCTACATTTAGTGACTGTTTTTATTTGACTGTTATTATAAACCTTTTACACTTTTTAATATTATATACTTCCCAGTAACCAAACATCCGACCGATTAAGTAGTTGTCATTTACCTGTTTCGTTCTGTGCAACACTCCCACAGACAGTCTCACATGCTCTGCAGACCCACAGAGATGCACCTCTTAGGGACTTAAAAAAAACATCCGGCAGGGGTTTCTAAGTCACCTAAAACCGGGATTCGGCTTTTGCTTTCTCTTTTTAAATCTGTTGTTAATCGCATGCATTTCAGCAGATTCAAATGTTATCACTCGATTGAATGGGCGTTATCAGTGGTTATCAGCTGATAGAAATGGGAGATGCTCAAAAGGCTGTTATCATCTATCCACATGGTTAATCAGCTATAGATCACATACGGCCGTTGCCAGAAGTTAACGAGAATTATTTATATTATTTATTATATTATTTATTTAACCTCTATCTCTACCCCAACCCTAAACCCAACCATGACAGTAATGACGGGAAAACATTGAATAATTTATTTTTTTACCTAAACGACTCATAAAAATTTTACTATATATTCTGAGAGGAGGAAATGACTGGTCTACACTGGCTGCAAAATATATGTACACCATCAGTAATGATTAATCAACGCATTTGCTTATTTAAATAATGCACATTTATTCTTGTAATTATTATAATTTTTAGAGATATCGTCTGTTTTTGTTCCCTTTTCTGTCAATTATTTATCATTTGCTATATATTTTACGAAGTCTTGTCGTCAATCCCAGTTAAAAAAGCAACAAATAATAACTTAATAACTTCTAGTTGGTCATTCGTAAAAGTGGCAGAAGATAGATTTTTCTGATGGATCATGTGTTGAACTGCATCCCAATCATCACAAATATTGCAAAAGACTTATTGGAACCCGCATATACCCAATATTTTAACAGAAATCAGTCACGTTTGGTGAAGGAAAAATCATGATTTGGGGTTACATTCAATATGGGGGTGAGCGAGAGATCTGCAGAGTGGATCAACAGCCTGAGGTATCAAAACATTTGTGCTGCTCATAACATTACAAACAACAGGAGAGGGAAAATTCTTCAGCAGGATAGTGCTCCTTTTAATTCTTCAGCCTCCACGTCAAAGTTCCTGAAAGCAAAGAAGGTCAAGGTGCTTCAGGATTGGCAAGCCCAGTCACCAGACATTTACATTATTAAGCATGTCTGGGATAAGATGAAGGAGGAGGCATTGAAGATGAATGCAAAGAATCTTGAACTCTGGGAGTCCTGTAAGAACGCTTTCTTTGCATTTCCAGATGATTTTATTAATAAGTTATTTGAGTCATTGCAGAGATGTATGGATGCAGTCCTCGAAGTTCGTGGGAGTCATACACAATATTAATTATTTTTCCACTGCGCCATGACGATATTCTTTATTATACATTATTTGTGTTAAGTGACAAGAATTTTGTCTAAGCAAAGTCAGACCTTACTGTACTAATGAAATAACTAAAAATCAAGGCATTTTATTTTCGTGAAATAAGCGTAATCTTCTAGAGGCCTTTGCCATTCATATAAGCCATTTCTGCCACCAAATTAACTCGAAGTCGAGTTATTTGCTGTTTTTAAAATTTGGATAGACCACAAGACTTTTTCAGGTAGTGTACATATTTAAAAAGCTTTAAGTTTGCTTTGAGCTTGAAAGACAGAAAGAAGGATTTTTTTTACCTGTTAGTGGGTGCACATGGCTCCCATAACAGAAATTGAAAAGAAACAATGTATTAAAGTGTCATATAAAGTACAATTATTGTTAAAAATTAAATTATGTTTTGTTTGCTGCATATAGTTAACTATTTATGTGATGTGGGTAAATGGCATGTTTCAATCCGGCTAACACCTGTGGGAAGCACTGGATAGAATTTACCTTAAAGTGCAACTTAAAGGCTTAACTATAGGTTAACTAGGCAAGTTAGGGTAAAAGTGGTTTGTTCTGTAGACAACTAAAAAAATATTGCTTAAAGTGTTTAATAATAATGACCTTAAAATGGTCCATAAGGAAAAATAAGGAAATCCATAAGGAAAAATATTGTAGGAATTACTGTGAATAATTCCTTGCTCTGTTAAACATCGTTTGGGAAATATATGAACAAGAAAAAAAAATTCAGAGGAGGGCTAATAATTTTGATCTCAACTGTATGTGTATTTGTCCGTATCAAAAGGCACTCATCCTCTGATCATCTGGAGTCAGTGTATCCTGAGTGGGTGAGGAGAAGCGAGCGTTCAGGGACATCTGAAGACGGGTCATCCGATGCTTACAGCCAGCCTGTGATGCATTCGGAGTTGGCATTTCACCTCTTGAGATGAGAGACGATAAGAGCTGGCATTATGTTCGCTTTCTTTTAATGCTTTGACGGGCCGAATCCGATTTAACCAAACTGGCTGAAGTGTTAAGACCAAGAGTGGGAGGAACGGCTCTGATAAAGGTCATATCTGTTAAGATCCAAGAGTTATTTCTTATGTTTTTGTGTGCGTGTTGACGGCTGAGTGAATGGAAGTTTCGAGTTTTAAAAATGAAAGACAAATAATATTTTGGATTGTTTCACCAAATTGAATGTCAGTAGTCAGTATTCGTGTGTCAGGCTGTGTGTCCACCAATGCATTTTTACCTGGTTGTTAACAATATATAGTACAGTGGATATGCAGTTATAAAGGTCTTGTCTGTTAAAGGAGACCTATTAAACAAGATGTACAAGATGTCCCTGGAGTGTTTATGTGAATGTTCAGCTCAACACCACACAAATAATGTTTTATAACTTTTTCAAACTGCTCCTTTTAGGTTTAGATCCAAATCATGCCATTTTGGTGACCTTCCAAAACAAAATCAATATGGTTAGTTTTGATTTCTTTACTTTAACCACAGAAAAATAAATGAATATAAATGAATAGTTCAACCAAAAGATACTCTGTCATCATTTACTCACCTTCTTGTTGCATCAAATCTGTATGACTGTATTTCTTTTGGAGAAGATAAAACAACCCAGGCTCATTCTGAATACATACCCCTGTATACATTTCAGGGGAACACCAAATACATCCCATGGGGTACGTTTTTTTTTTTTTTGCTGTTTTTTGTTTTTGTGAATCCACCAGAGGCCGCTGTCTACTGACTAAGTGATCCTCCTTCCCTAAACCCAACCGATATTGTTTTCAAAAGCACAGATTAACCTTCCAACCCACTTCCCTAAAACCCAACTGAAAGTGTTTTCAGAAAAAATATAGAAAAAGTAAAGCCCTTGCGGCTGATTGATTTTTACCACGTTTCAGATTTTACCACATTCTCACACTGTTTTTTAATTGTTTATTTTAGTTTTTGGCTTTTATTTTTGTCTTACCTGCTTACTTGAACCGCCCTTCACCAGACTCAAACCCTGTCAATGCAGTTAACTCCACTCCACATCACAAATCTGCCAACATACACTGCGAGCCACTGGGCAAACTGGTAACAGTGGAAAAGTTCACACTGAAATGCTAGCCCAGATAGCATGCATCACTGCTTTGTTTACACTGCAAGTGTCAGAGTCGGGGATAGAACCCGGGTCTCTGGCATGAGAGGTGTGTCAAGTAACCACTGGGTTACTGAGAGTTGTTCAACCCAAACAACGGAAGGCAACGTGCTTCTTTGTGGAAACGTATTGATAACCAAAAATCTTCAATAAGCGAAAAGTTAGACAGAAAACAGAGAGTCTTCCAGTATCCAAAAATACAAAACTCAAAAAATGGCAAAAAAAACCCCTCCAGAACAGTTGAACTCAAAACACTCCAAAAATATAAGTCATAGAAGAGCTTAGCATAATAACTAGGAGGATTTACTAAGGAACAACTCATAGTGGTTGACAGGCTTGGATCCACAATAACTGAGCAAAGAACAGATGAAACTGAGTCTACTTAAATACAAGAAACTAAACAAGGCACATGTGACAATGACAATGATTGCGGATACAAAAGAGAAAAGAGCGAAATGACGATATCTAGTGGACAAAAAGGAACATTACAAGAAAAACTAAAATAACCAAGGGCAAAACCCTGACGGGGCGCCACGGTGGCATAGTGAGTAGCACGTTCGCCTCACAGCAAGAAGGTCGCTGGTTCGAGTCTCGGCTGGGTCAGTTGGCATTTCTGTGTGGAGTTTGCATGTTCTCCCCGTGGTTGCGTGGGTTCAAAGACATGTGGTGTAGGTGAATTGGGTAAGCTAAATTGTCCGTAGTGTATGTGTGTGAATGAGAGTATATGGATGTTTCCCAGAGATGGGTTGCGGCTGGAAGGGCATCCGCATCCGCTGCGTAAAAAAACAAATGCTGGATAAGTTGGCGGATCATTCCGCTGTGGTGACCCCGGATTAATAAAGGGACTAAGCCGAAAAGAAATTGAATGAATGAATGAAAACCCTGACAGCGAGATGGATTAGTGACAGGGGTTTTCACACTGCATAACTTTAGAATAGAAAGAATTGCAACTTTGTCCAAACTACGTCTCACAACCAAACACACATCTCCTGGATTTTGAAGAGATTTAAAACTTTTTCCTTTTTCAACCTGGTTGTGATATTGCTCAGATGACACGTCAGACAGAAGCTCCTGCCAAATTTACACAAGCTTTTCCTGCATTTCTTGGGTCCAAATAAACTGAAAAGAGCGCTTTTAACTTCTCCCCCATCCTCCCGCTGGCCTGCAGATACCCACACCAGTGGATGCTGCTCTCTCATTGGATGTAGGTGATCGCCGGTGTTATTTTCTGTCAGAACACATTTCACACGGCATGATTTGAATCGCCGACAGCTCCAGATATTTAGCATGCCAAATATCTGATGGGTGTCAGCGACTCATCGGCGAATCTCTCAGATCGCATCTTTGATAGTTCACGCTGTGTGATTGGTACTCGTGTGAACGAGCACAGATTTGCCTGTGATTTCAGGTATTTGTCGGTGATTTCTCAAAACCTGTCGGCGAGTCAAAATCAAAGCTAAAATCACACAGTCGGAATTCGGCATAAGTGGTCAGCTGGTTAGCGCGAAAAGGACTGGCGTCACATCGTCCCGTAACGTTTGTTCTAAAGATGAAATGCAGCCATATGTTCCTCTGGTTATATAATTCAAGATCTTCAGAAACATACACAGGGATACGTTTTCATTATGAGCCTATGTTGAAAATAAATAAAAAACAAAGGCATCATGGACAGTGTAGCTTAAAAGTTTATGTTTATTTAGGCTAGTAAAATCTATTGATTCAAATTAAATATTTCTTTCTGAAGCTCTTTTGTAATGTCTACCTTATTTAAGCAAATTTAGCTAAACATACCCTAATTAATTTCTGATTGTTCAGAATTAATCACCACACTGTGTAATTATTGTTATTATAATTTTTTTGGTTGACAATATATGTATTAACTTAATATCACACTATTTCAAACTTCTGAGACTGTTTGTTTTCCAAACTAATGCCTTTGTCTTATTGTTCTGTGATAGTCTAGCAAAATAACCTGCTGAAGTCTCTTACAGAGTTCATAGACGGCTTTGACTACAAAACATCGAGAATAATTTCCAAATAGAGGCCCAAAGAAACAGCCACTAACGAGGCATATATACTAGAAATGCCAGGCGCTCTGCTGAAGACACCTGAGGGGGCTTTTTCTTTTTTTTCTCTCTCCAGTTGAGTCGTCTCAGTTAGATATCTAATTTCATAGATGGTTTGATTCTGGATATAAAGGTGTCAGCATACTGTAAAGAGCTTGTTTTCCATTGTGTGTTTGTTTTTTTTTGGTCGTCTGTTGTTATACAAGCATTGTGTGATTAGGATTGGTCAGGATTGGTGATTTGTGTTGTCTGTCGCACACCTTATCCACTGTGATTGGACAGCAAAGTACTGTATATAACAATGATGAACGAGTGAATGAGTTTTACCAAATTTGCTGAGTTTTGCCAAATAATAATAAAAAATGCTCATTGTGAACATTATATATAGGTTTTTGACCAACCTTGCATTTTCACTGTCACACTAGACAAAATCTAATATAATTAATATTGTAATCACAGTAAATTGTAAAGTGTTTGTCTTCCATTGACCTCTTGTAATAAAACTGATTCTATTAATTTTTAAATTTTGTCTTTAAAACGAACACTATGGGGCGGCATGATGCCGTTCCTTTTCATACTAGCTGACCACTTACCTCCATATAGATGGCTTTTCCACTGTTACAAGTTTGTCTAGTGGCTTACAGTGTATGTCGGCAGTCTTGAGACGCAGAAAGGAGTTGACCACGAGGATGAGGTTTGAGTTCGGTGAGGACGGTTCTAGAAAATGGGTAAAACATAAAATAAAATAAACAATTAAATAACATGGTGAGAATATGGTAAAAGGTCTGAAAACGTGGTAAAAATCAGGATGCTGCGAGGGCTTATCTTTTTCTGGATTGCTTTTTCAAACACTGTCGGCTGGGTTTAGGGAAATGGGTGGACGGGTCAATCTGTGCTTTTGAAAACTTTGGTTGGGTTTAGGAAAGAAGGAGGGTGGGTCAGTCGATCACTCAGCCATTCAGTCAGTCGACAGCAGCCTCTGGTGTATTTACATGAGAACAGCAGGCGCAAATGGCACTTGTGAGAGAAAATTGAGATCTGTAAAAGTGTACACAGCGGCCTCTTTTTCTTCGAAAAAACAAGAACTGCTAAAAATATTACCTGCTTTGATATATTTGGTGCTCTCCAGAAATGTATATAGCAGAAGTTTTTTTCAGAATGAGCCTGGGTTGCCTCTGGTTTACCAATAAATCAAAAAAAAATTACAGCTCTTATAATTTAAACAGAAAATCATAAAATCAAACTCCCCAGGCCTAGTTTTATAAGTGACTTTTTATTAAGTGACAATCTTTTTATATCAGTCTATATATTTCTGAAAACAGGAACTTGATAAATTTTGTCACTGAAAATCACTTCTGGTGTGAGACTTTGAAGTTTCACAAACTAATTTCGAGAGGAGCACGTGATATGATTGATTGCGGCTGGTCTCTCATATGTAATCATTAGTAAACCAATCACATCATTCCAAACTCTATAAATAGCCTGTCTAGCATTAATCTCTTTGTTTTGGAAGAATCCCCTATTCATCCCACCTCCCTCTTTCCTCCTTTACCATTGGAGCTCTTGAGAACTACCTGATCTCGTACACCCTTACATGCTCATTAACCAGGCGGCTGAAGACCATTAACACAAATTTCTACTCAGCCGATCACATGGCAGCAACTCAATGCATTAAGGCATGTAGACATGGTCAAGATGATCTGCTGCAGTTCAAACCGAGCATCAGAATGGGGACGAAAGATGATTTAAGTGACTTTGAACGTGGCATGGTTGTTTGTGCCAGACGGGCTGGTCCGAGTATTTCAGAAACTGCTGATCTACTTGGATTTTCATGCACAACTATCTCTAGGGTTTACAGAGAATAGCCAAAAAAGAGAAAATATCCAGTAAGCATCAGTTCTTTGGGCGCAAATGCCTTGTTAATGGCAGAGGTCAGAGGAGAATGGCCAGACTGGTTCCAGCTGAAAGACAACAATAACTCAAATAACCACTCGTTACAACCGAGGTATGCAGAAGAGCAGCTCTGAACACACAACACGTCCAACTTTGAGCCATGTCATAAAGAGCGAATTATCTCAGACTGGTTTCTTGAACATGACAATGAGTTCACTGTACTCAAATGGCCTCCACAGTCACCAGCTCCTAATCCAATTTCACCTTTTGGATGTGGTGGAACAGGAGATTCACATCACGGATGTGCAGCCTACAAATCTGCAGCAACTGCATGATGCTATCATATCAATATGGACCAAAATCAGGAATTTTCCAGTACCTCATTAAGTCTATGCCACAAACGATTAAGGCATTTCTGATGTGAAAAGGGGTCCAACCTGGTACTAGTAAGGTGTTCCGAATAAAGTGGACAGTGAGTGTATGTACTAATGCTATAGAGCTGGTATACTTTAATGCTATAGAGTTGGTATAATATTGGGTTTCCATTCATCAGGTTCATACCTGTCAACATAAAGATGTGAAAATAAGGGATCTTCTGCCTCCCCCCCCCAAAAAAAATAAAAATAAATAAAAAAATCCCCATATTACATATGTCCTTCTGGAGCTGTTACAATGTAAATAAACAGTTAAACGGTCAGTAATAATTTTTAATATTATTATTTACAAAAGGAAACTTAATAGAATACATTAGCAAACAGTTTAGCTTATTAAAAATAGCTCTTATAAAGAAATAGAATCAAATTATCAAATCTTATTAATCTTTTCTTCACTGTATATGTTACACAATCTAAATAAAGAGCAGTGAACGAATCTCATTTATTTAGATTGTTTGATTACATTAAATAACAGAGGTGTCTCTGTTATAAATAACAGAAGTTTACATCTATCGTTATAATAAAAGCATTCGACTGCTTTCCTCACGCTTTATGCTCATTTAGGACAAAATTAGATGTGTTTAAAAAAAAAACATCAAGATCGACATCTTTAGATGCTATTATTATTGATTATGTGTATATGTCTGTTCAAACGCACCCAAAACCCAGTATCCACTTTCGCTCTGCTTCTAATCGAGTGTACAGAATCCGTTTGGGAAACAGCGTCTATTTATCATTACGGATGCGTCAGCTGACAGTCACGGACCTCTATATGACAGTTTTGAGGATCGCACAGGAGGAGCGACGGCACCTGTAATGAAAAGGAAAGGGAATCTCGCCGTTTTTATGTTTATTTCAGAGTGTTTCATGCCTAAATAAACCGAAAGCACAGAACTGACTCACATTTAAGAGCAAGGGGCGGCCCCTGGTGGTTCGGCGGTATGAGTTACGTATAGGGAGGATCGGCTCTTTAATCTTTATTGACACCCGTCGGAGAACGACTGAAAATACGGGAGAAATACCTTTACGGGTTGATAGCAGGATAGAACTGTAAAATACGGGAGAATCCTAGAAAATACAGGAGGGTTGACAGGTATGATCAGGTTTTAACAGGGCAGGTATAAATTAACCAAAATTAAATTAATTATATTCCCAGGGATGGGTTGCGGCTGGAAGGGCATCCGCTGCGTAAAAATATGCTGGATAAGTTGGCGGTTGATTCCGCTGTGGCGACCCCGGATTAATAAAGGGACTAAGCCGACCAGAAAATGAATGAATTAATTATAAAGACCAGAAGTGACAAATGACAAATCTGTTAAGATCTCAATGGTACATCATATATTTTATGTTGGCAGCACAGTTTAGTCTACAGGTCAAAAGAGAAAGCAAAGAATGTTTTTTCCCATGTCTTCAAATTCAACGTCTATATCCACTCTATTGTCAGTAGTCTGAAACCATATGCATGCTTTCTCACGCAGCAGATGGACTCTGATTACATTAAGAGAATATCAGCATAATGGTATACAGCTACAAATGGGAAACAAAAAAAGTTCATTCCACCAGGTCAGATAATTGTTAGCTGCAAGCATAAAAAAAACTCTTTTTTTTGTACTTTGATGTTAGTAAATCAAATACTTTAATGTATCGTAATTGGCTCCCTTTGATATCGGCCAGTTTTACACATTCCATCTCACTTTGCCTTCTCCATGTCATCCAGTGCAACATCGATGGCCAAGATTATACCCTGAAAGCACCTATACATACAAATAGCAGTGTCATTACAGCTGAGAGGTTTTCCATGCTCTCCCTGCCCCTACTGTTCATCCACACAATCCTTTCAACAAAATCAGAGAAGATAATGTGTATTATTAGGTTTCCCATTCTCCTTAATAAGAGACGGAGAGTACATTTCGTTTCCAGGTATTAAACTGGTCTGCAGGGTGGTCGTCACTGGATGAACTGGACCAAGGGACTCTTGAAGTCTTATGTGAGTTGTGATTAAAGGAATTGTTCATTCATAAAGGGTAATTTGGTATTTTACTCACCCTCGTGTTGTTCTGAAATTACTTTCTTCTGTGGAAAACAGTTCGGTGAACTGATTAGCGCTGACATTTTCAGAAATGATGCAAAAACTGGTCTGTGTACAGCGTGCACACAGTTTTGCTTTGAATTGTTTTATGCTCCACAAGGTGTCAACATTCAGCCGGGGAATTATTTTACAGTCGCAAAAGCAATGAAAAAGACAAAACAAGATTGACAACAAACTACAGTTGCTAGCTGTGGCCGAAAGTTAATGAAAATTATTTATATAATTTATTATATTACTCATTAAAGTTGCCATAAAATAAAATTTTATACCTATATAGTGATTCTTTTTTTTAAAATCAGGTATGTGACCACTTTATTATTTTGTAAAAATTAATTTACCCACATCTTTTATCAAGTACCATAACCTTCCTTCCTTTATTAAAATGACTTTTCTTCAGTTCTGGTCACATGGAATGCCTTCAGGGTGGGACTAACAGTCCTTTCGGATGGGGCTATCAGTAATTTTGGTGCAGGGCATACCAGGACATGTCTAGTTTTTGCTCATCTTTTGTCCATTCGCCTTCATTTTATTAGCAACATCTATCTTTCAACTAGGCATGGGATGATAACCGTTTTCAAGGTATACCACGGTATGTAAAAGTCAAGGTTTTCATACTGCCAAAATTTTCTGCTATACCGTTCCTAAGGTATGTGTAAGATTTTTTATTTACATTTTTTTGTTTGTTTAGGTGTAAATTGTAAAGAAAACTGTGTTTTCGAAACAAATAAAGACTGCAGAAGTCAGTGATTCATTGTAATTATTTAGCCTGAGGTGCCTCGGTGGCATAGTGAGTAGCACTTTTGCCTCACAGCAAGGAGGTCGCTGGTTCGAGCCCCGGCTGGGTCAGTTGGCATTTCTGTGTGGAGTTTGCATGTTCTCCCCTTGGTTGCGTGGGTTTCCTCCGGGTGCTCTGGTTTCCCCCACAAGTCCAAAGACATGTGGTATAGGTGAATTGGGAAAGCTAAATTGTCCATAATGTATGAATGTGAATGAGTGTGTATAAATGTCTCCCAGAGATGGGTTGCAGCTGGAAGGGCATCCGCTGTATAAAACATATGCTGAATAAGTTGGCGGTTCATTCCGCTGTGGCGACCCCACATTAATTAAGGGACTTATCCGACAAGAAAATGAATGAATGAATGAATTTAGCCTGACATGTTTACTGCCGCAAAATATTTTAAATGTTTCTCAAAATAGAATATATTGTCTTCATGGGGGAAAAAGATTTTGGTTTTAGCCAGACATTTAAACAGAATATATTTTAGAGCAGTAAACACAATACCGTCATACCGTGAAACTGTAATATTTTTATCCAAGGTTATCATACCGTCAGAATCTTATACCGGCCCATGCCTACTTCCAACAATCCAATCAGTTCCCAAAGGACAAAATCACTGCCCTATTTTTTCCCCTAATTTCAGGACCGTTTCAATTGGATGTACTTCACAATATAGGATAAAAAGACAATCTTAACCTCTAAACCAGCCGTAAACCTACACCTCTCAGTATTGTAAAAACAGTAGGCTATTATTGTTGTACAGCATTACAGTGACTATGATATATTGACAACCCAGGCTCATTATTGATACATACCCCTATATACATTTTTTGTAGATTGCGAAATACTTCCCAGGAGATATGTTTTTTTAGTTGTTGTTGTTGCAGTTTTTGTATTAGTGAATCCACCAGAGGCCGCTGTGTACTCTTTTTCAGATCACAAAATTATCTCGAAAGTATCCATTCACGCCTGCTGTTCTTGTGTTAATCCACCAGAGGCTGCTGTCGACCTACTGACTGACTGACAGACCAAAACCCAAACGACAGTGTTTTCAAAAGTAATCCAGAAAAAGAAAAGCCCTCACCAGATTTTTTACCACATTTTCAGATCTTACCACATTCTCACCCTGTTATTTACTTGTTTATTTAATTTTTTGGCTTTTGTTTTACCTGCTTTCGGGAACTGTTCTTCTCCAGACTCGAACCCCATCATCACGGTCAACTCCTCTCTGTGTCTCAAGTCTGCTGACGTACATGGCGAGCTACTAGGCAAACTGGTTAAAGCGGAAAAGCCGTCCACACGGAGATAAGCAGTTAGCTGATAGCACAAACTGAAACAGAAGTCATCGGCAGCGTCATATCACCACGTAGCATTCGCTTCAAAGATGAAATACAGCCATACAAAGCTCAGGATACATAATTCACGCTCGACAAAACTGTATACAGGGGTACATTTTCATAAGCCTGTGTTGCATATTGATGTGTGCATGTCCTAGTATCCACAGCTGTATCCCTTCTAGATTTTACCACAAACTACTGAAGACAGCAAAACCATAGTCACACATTAAATTGGATTTCAAAAGATGCAAAATAAAGAATATTGCAGCACTAAACTGACAATAAAAGTATTGACTTTTAAGGTGTCACCAAATCTAGCAACTCCCTAGGATTGTTTAAATATGTACTGTATATATATGTCAGTGTGTTTATACATATATATTGATCTAAATAACTTGGATGGTCATAAACAGCACATCACTGCATTGGTATTATTTATTATTAAAAGGGGGTGGGGAAGATCTTTGGATATATTGTGTCAGTGAATTACTTTATACATAATACTGTCATAATACTCCACTCTCATTATCATTATACATATATAAGGTAACACTTTACAATAAGGTTGTATATCATCTTTGTTAACTTTAGCAAATGGAAATAAAGTGGTTCATTGTTAGTTCATGTTAACTCACCATTACCCTTCCAGCCACAATTAGGGGCGACACAGTGGCACAGAAGGTAGTACTGTCGCCTCACAGCAAGAAGGTCACTGGTTCGAACCTCAGCTGGGTCCGTTGGCGTTTCTGTGTGGAGTTTGCATGTTCTCCCCGTGTTCGCGTGGGTTTCTTCCGGGTGCTCTGGTTTCCCCCACAGTCCAAAGATATGCAGCACAGGTGAATTGCGTAGGCTAAATTGTCTGTAGTGTATGTGTGTGAATGAGAATGTATGGATGTTTCCCAGAGATGGGTTGCGGCTGGAAGGGCATCCGCTGCGTAAAAACAAATGCTGGATAAGTTGGCGATTCATTCCGCTGTGGCGACCCCGGATTAATAAAGGGACTAAGCCGAAAAGAAAATGAATGAATGAATTCACCTTTACAGCATGTCTTTGGACTGTGGGGGAAACCGCAGCACCCGGAGGAAACCCACACCAACATGGGGAGAACATGCAAACACAGAAATTCCAGCTGGTCCAGCTAAGACTCGAACCAGTGATCTTCTTGCTGTGAGGCGACAGTGTTAACCACTGAGCCACCATAAGTAAATGTTTATTATTACTTCATATTGGCCAATACATTAACTAACATTAACTAATTAAACCTTATTGAAAAGTATCACCAAAATAAAGCTACGTAGGTAACGCAAAAGGCTATAGTAAATAACATTGCATGTTTTAAGTGATCTATCCCTTTAAGAATCATAAAGGTGAGCACATTAATCACAGATATAGGTGAACCATGACACGGTGAGTAAAGCTCGTTCACAGTTGACGCCTCGAGCAAATCACTTTACCTGTAATTAGCATAGTGTACACGCCACTCGAGCAAGAGTCATCTGCTAAATGTCAGAGAACTGCGTGCCATGATTAGATGTATGTTTGCACTGAGAAGATCACTAACATTTGGAGACAGTTAAGTATCAGGTTTGTGTGCTTTAATCTCGTCTGATTTAAATCTACAGCGGGAGGAAACAAGCTGATTCCGGAGGTCCGACATCCTGCGGAGTTTAATTTCAACTTTACGCCAAAACACCTGCTTATAAACTCAGAGACCTTGATTAAACTCATTCAGATGTTGATTAAATTCGCAAAAACTGTCAGTCATGACAAAAATGAGTCATTTGTTATTTGAATGGGGAAGTCATAAGACTGTTGTGAAACCGTTATAATATGATATGATGGAGAGTTTATGCATGTATATGACAACTGTGACTAAGTATCGTTAGCTCAGTTATGTTTAATGCAAATGTGACATTGTCTGGGTAACACTTTAGTTTGAGTAACAGTTCACACCATTTACTACTGGCTTGTTACCTGCCATTAAAGTATGATCTTATTTTACATCCCAAATGCTACCCCAAACCTGAACCCAACTAACCATTAATAAGCAGCTGTTAAATAGTTTATGGGGCTAAAGTTCTTAGTTAACGGCTTGTTAATAGTGTGAATTGTATATTAAACAACATAGGCTCATTCTGAAAAACTTGCCCTGTATACGTATCTGGAGATTGCGAATTATGTATCCAGAAGTACCTATGGTTGCATTTTATCTTTAAAAACGAATGCTATGGGGTGGTATGACGCTGTTCCTTTTCATGCTATAGCAGCTGACTGCTTACCTCCCTCTGAACGGCTTTCCCTATTCCCAGTTTTGCCAGTAGCTTGCAGTGTATGTTGGCGGACTTGAGATGCAGAGAAAAGCTGACATAATGCTGATATAAAATTATTTGTTGAGTATTGACATTTTTCCTGACACATTTTATTGACAAATGCATTTTGTTCCGCTGAAAAAAGCAACCATTCTGAAAACATACCGCTATAAACATTACTGGAGAGCACCAAATATGTCCCAGCAGGTACTTTTTTGTGTAGTTTTTGTTTTGGTGAATCCACCAGAGGCTGCTGTGTACTCAAATTTTTAATCTCAGATTTCTCTCGCGAGTGCCATTCGCGAGTATTGTGAAAGCACCCTTAATGTCATCTTTGCATTTAAATTGACATAACTGAGCTAATGACACTAAAACAGTAAACAGTAGTCAAAAGCATGCATAAAATCTCATTGATTTCATAACTGTTTATGACAGTCCTATGAACACACCCCCTTCAAATAAGGTGTTACCATTCATTTCATACAGCACACATAGCATGTTCTGCCTATTAAACACATGAACACAGGCCCAATAAACCAAACATGTCTCTTGTTTTTAAATATTTATATCTCGAATCAGTTCTTAAATTGCGTACCGCAGCAGCTCCTCCCGGGCCGTTCAGGGAAAAATATCTTTTCTGTCTCCCGCAAATCCTCCTCACTTTTCCATTATATGTCACATCAATGTTTCAATAGCTACTGTGTTTGTGCCCAATATGGTCCCATTTATATTTAATATCTGCTTTATCCAAAATATTCTGCCAACCACAGCAGTGCTGATTCACGCAGTGTCAAGAGCAGAGTCCAGCAGACTAGATACGCGTCCTTTACCTGCTGATGGGCTGCTGTTTCTTTACCGTTGAGAGTTTGCAGCTTGCAGACAAAGAAGAATTGAAGAAACGCATTTCAAAGTCATGCCACCAATGACACATTAAAGAACTGCTAACGAGACAAACTCTTCATTCAGCGTGACAGATGCATACCTGTCAACATTGGGATGTGAAAATAAGGGACCCCCCCCCCCGCCCCCCCTCTCAAAAAAATTATAATAATAAAAAAAATCCCCATATTAAATATGTCCTTCTGGAGCTGTTTCAAAGTAAATAAACAGTTAAACGGTCAGTAATAATTTTTAATATTATTATTTACAAAAGAAAATTTAATAGTATACGTTAACAAACAGTTTAGCTTATTAAAATTAGCTTTTATAAAGAAATAGGAAGTTATCAAATCTTATTCATCTTTTTCTCACTGTATAACTTACACATGGATAAAGAGCAGCGAATGAATCTCATTTATTTAGATTTTTTCTTTGATTACATTAAATAACAGAGGCGTCACTGTTATAAATAACAGAAGTTTACATCTATTGTTATAATGACTGCATTCCATTGCTTTCCTAAAGTTTTATGCTCATTTAGGACAAAATTAGTTGTGTTTGAAAAAAAAAAACATCAAGATCGACATCTGTAGATGCTATTATTAATGATTATGTTTATATATCTGTTCAAACACAAACACAAAACCCAGTATCCACTTTCACTATGCCTCTAATCGAGTGTACAGAATCGGTTTGGGAAACAGCGTCTGTTTATCACTACGGACGCGTCAGCTGAAAGTCAAGCACCACTTTATGGCTGTTTTGAGGATTGCATTTTGAGGTGGAGCGATGGCACCTGTAATGAAAAGGAATGGGAATCCCGCCTTTTTTATGTTTATTTCAGTGTTTCATTGCCTAAATAAAACGAAAGCACAGAACAGATTCCAACAGATTTAAGAGCAAGGGGCGGCCCCTGGTGGTCCGGCGGTATGGGTTGCGTATAGTGAGGATCGGCTCTTTAATGTTTATTGACACCCGTCGGAGAACGACTGAAAATACGGGAGAAATACGGGAAAATACATTTACGGGATAATAGCGGGATAGAACTGTAAAATATGGGAGAATCCCGGAAAATACAGGAGGGTTGACAGGTATGGACAGATGTGGGGATACTGTCAAATGGGTTTTGCAAGCTTTAACTTTTTACAGTTGTCTGTGAGGCCCTTGTGGTAATCAAATGCATCTATTTAATTTAATAAAATGCCATTCAGGTACAACTTTTATTTTGAATATGAATCAAAATGACCTGCATTGGATTCAGTGTAAATCATCAAACTATACACTTACTGGCCACTTTATTAGGTACAACTGTCCAACTGCTTGTTAACGCAAGTTTCTAATAAGCCAAACACATGGCAGCAACTCAATGCAATTAGCCATGTAGACATGGTCAAGATGATTTGCTGCAGTTCAAACCGAGCATCAAAATGAGGAGTAAAGGTGATTTGAGTGACTTTGAACTTTGCATGGTTGTTGGTGACAGACAGGCTGGTCTGAGTATTTCAGAAACTGCTGATCTACTTGGATTTTCATGCACAACTATCTTTAGGGTTTACAGAGAATGATCTGAAAAAGAGATATCCAGTGAGCGGCAGTTCTGTGGGCACAAATGCCTTGTTGATGCCAGAGGTCAGAGGAGAATGGCCAGACTGCGAGCTGAGAAAGTCAACAGTACTCAAATAACCACTCGTTACAACCAAGGTCTGCAGAAGAGCAACTCTGAATGCACAACACGTCCAACCTTGAGGCGGATCGGCTACAGCAGCAGAAGACCACACCGGGTACCACTCCTGTCAGCTAAGAACAGGAAACAATTTGCACAGGACCTCCAAAATTGGACAACAGAAGATTGGAAAACGTTGCCTGGTCTGATGAGTCTCGATTTCTGCTGCAACATTCGGATGATAGGGGCAGAAACTTGGCATCAAAAACATAAAAAGCATGGATCCATCCTGCCTTGTATCAAGGGTTCAGGCTGCTGGTGGTGTAATGGTGTGGGGCATATGTTCTTGGCACACTTTGGGCTCATTAGTACCAATTGAGCATCATGTCAACACCACAGTCTGAGTATTGTTGCTGACCATGTCCATCCCTTTATGACCACAGTGTACTCATCTTCTTATGGCTACTTCCAGCAGGATAAAGCATGTCATAAAGTGCAAATCATCTCAGACTGGTTTCTTGAACATGACAATGAGTTCTATTTAGCATTTGAAATTAAAGAGATAAGCTACTTCTTGTTCTCTGAAATGCAGTCACTAAGAATGTTTAGATCGATGTTTATGTTCAAGCAAAGTTAACCTATGCAGGGAATTATGTATGCCATTGATGCACATGCAATTATTTATGATAAAAGCATCTGGCAAGTGTATGAACGTAAATAAAAACAACATTAGAAGCAAGCTGAGCAACAGATCTGGGAAAGATAATAATCTACATATACTGATTAACTGATGGTATCCTGGTAAAATAAATACCAGATGATTAATTATAACAATATACATAGCAAAAGATCTATGCGAACATTCATATAAAAAAAAATATTGAAAAGTCAAGCACTTTTAACAGTTTATAGTTTAACATACAGTTGAAGTCATATTTATTAGCCCTCCTGAATTATTAGCCCCCTGTATATTTTCCCCCATTTTTGTTTAAAAGAGAAAAGATTTTTTCAACATATTTAAAAACCAACCAAGGCTCATTACGAAATACATAACCTAAAGTACGTCTGCTCACAGTTTTTGTTTTTGCAAATCTACCAGAGGTCGCTGTGTACGCTTTATGATGATCTCAAATTTCTATCGAGCGTCCTCTTCTCACATAAATCCACCAGAAGGGGCAATATACCCTTCAGCTAACCAGGCTAGCTTGCTGTGAACTGACTGAGTGACCCACCCAACCGCTTCCCTAAACCCAACCGATAGTGTTTTTCAAAAGCAATTTAGAAAAAGAAAAGCAGTAGTCGTGACCTTGTGATTTCGCTTGTTTTTTTTCGTTTGTTTTTTTTTGCTTTTGTTTTACTTGGTTGCTGGAACTGTTCTTCTAGGACAAAGAAAAATGGTATTTCCACAATTCCAAACTCAAATCCTGTCGTTGCAGTCCACTCAGCTCTGCATCCCAAGTCCGTCGGCATACGTGGCGAGCTGGGCAAACTGGTAACATTGGAAAAGCGGTCCACATGAAGGTAAGGGGTCAGCTGAACGAAAGCCATCAGCCTCATACCGTAGCATTAATTTTAAAGAATTACTTAACTACATAATTACTACATGATTCATGCTCCCCAGAAATGTATACAAGGGTGCGCATCTACAATAATGTGTTGTTCTAAACCAGAGATGCCCAAAGTAGGGCCCGCGGGCCAAAGTTGGCCCACGGTAACCTTTGATTTGGCCCACCATCCCATCTGAAAAGAGAGGAAGTGAATACTAGTAATAATACTAGCTGACAGCTTACCTCCATGTGGACGGCTTTCCCACTGTTACTAGTTTGTCCAATAGCTCGCCATGTATGTCAGCGTACTTGACACAGAGAGGAGCTGACCACAATGACAGGGTTTGAGTCCGATGAAAAACAGTTCCAGAAAGCAAATAAGACAAAAACAAAAGCCAAAAAACAAAATAAACAAGTAAATAAGGTGGGAATGTAGTAAAATTTTAAAAAGTGGTAAAAATCAGATGAGGGCTTTTATTTTTCTGGATAGCTTTTTAAAACTGTTGGTTGGGTTTAGGGAAGTAGGTGGGTCAATTGGTGCTTTTGAAAACGCTATTGGTTGGGTTTAGGGAAGGAGCAGGGTGGGTGTTATGTTCGATGTTAGTTTGTGTGTGTGTGTGTGTTTTTTCTCATCCTCTTCGTTTCCTACTCCACTTTCAGGTTCTTATTGGTCCAGTTCCGTATGTCAATCATTATTAGGACGGTGCCAGTTCCACCAATCCCTGGACGCGGCGTATGATTTAAAGCTCGGACAGACCAGTGTGTGGTGTGCGCTCTGCCTCGGCGTACCTTTTGTGCTCAACGCAATCTTTGTGTTTATGCTTCGGCTTTGTTGTGATTTATCTCAGTCTAGTGTGGTAATTCGAGTTTACTTGTAAACTTCGTTAGCTTTTGATTTGATGGTTGTTGTGTGATTCTAAACTGAATCTATGACCTTCGTGGTATGTTTGTTTCGTAGGTTTGTTTAGTTAGATTGAGTTTTGTTAGATTAGTTGGAGTGTTTTGCCACCTGTGTAGTTTTGAGTTTTGTAGTTTAATTAGTTTAGACCGAGTGTCGTATACACTGAAGATGTCGGGTTTATTTTTCATTATTTATTTTTGTCGCCTAGTTTAGATTTTAGATTTAAGGATTGTTTTGTTTTGTTAATTTCTTTGATTTGGCTTACACTCATTCGTTTCGTTTAAAAATAATATTGTAAATATGTATTTCTTTTTCCCCATTTATTATTGTTACTTATTGTTTAATCCATGAAGTAAAGAGCTTAAATTGAGACTTGATTCCTGCGTCATCCTTGATCTGGCGCACTCATTACATCTGTCTCACCTAAATGTTACAGCATCCCACTTTAACATCTTAAACTCGTAACAGTGGGTCAGTCAGTCAGTCGACAGCAGCCTCTGGTGGATTTACGTGAGAATAGCAGGAGTGAATGGCACTCGCGAGAGAAATTTGAGATCTTAAAAAGCGCAC
Organism: Danio albolineatus; assembly: GCA_903798035.1. Lineage (NCBI taxonomy): Eukaryota > Metazoa > Chordata > Actinopteri > Cypriniformes > Danionidae > Danio > Danio albolineatus. Next base: position 3,259,743 of record CAIGQQ010038995.1, read on the forward strand.
ACAGCAGCCTGAAAAACAAAAACTGCAAAAAAATGTAGCTTCTGGGATATATTTAGTAGTCTCCAGAAATCTATATAGTGGTATGTTTTCAGAATGAGCTTGGGTTTTAAAAAAATCTCAGGAGGTTGAATAATTTTGAGTTTAACTGTATATACAGTATATATGCAGTATACAGAATGGAGAGGCACAGCAGGAGGGAGATTTTCAGAGATTGGCAAACAAATTCTCCTTTTTTCCCCTCACACAGAACTCAAAAAGAGTCTGCATATACTGTAACAGAGCCATCATATCCACCTTCAAGCTTCTTTTCAGAGCTTGACAGCTATAGTCACTACAAACTATTGAAAGCACTTGAAAAGACTCCAGAAATTCTCCTCTTGTGTTTCACAGGAAAAAAATAATAACAGGTTTGGAGAAACACAGAGGTGAGTAAATGACGGCAGAACATCCATGTGTGTGTGATGTGTGATCCACAACGGTCTGCAATGCTGCAAAGAAGCTAAAGTTCCTCAGACCGGACCTAAAAATATCCTGCTGCAGATTTGAACACCTGTACACAACGCTTTCAAATCAACCGAGGTGAGAGGAATGTGAGTGGAGAGCTTCCTGCAGGTATACTGCTGTTCTGGCTGAATCTGTGTAAGGCTGAGAGAAGGAGGCGTTGGTGAACAGAGATGGGAGTCATTTAAGCTCTGACTCCTCCACCCACACTGATACTGCAGCAGATCCATGTTAAACACACTCATCCTCATCCTCTTCCTCTCTTCAGCTCTCAATTCACTCACTGCATGTGGCCACAGCTTATTGCTGTTCCGTTCTTAGTCTCTGCTTCTAGTGCATGTTTGCTTAAAAAAAAGTGGACAAGAATTAATTATTTAAGGACATTTTTTATTATTGGGTTCTTCTTCCTTCACACTTATCTTGGAAATAAATAAATTGATATCATAGAGGAAAATGATCATGTATTGTCAATTTATTATCCACTGACCTTGATTGATTTATTAAAAAAATAATAATAATAAAAAAAATAATAAAATAACAACAACAATAATAATAATAATAATAATAATAATAATAATAATTGATAATAAAACCCAAATTTCAAATGTAAAAAATTTACAATGTAGTGTAAAACAGTCATGTATTGTCAATTTATTGTTACCATAGACCTTGTTTTATTCATAAATATTATTATTATTAATAATAATAATAATAATAGCAACAATTGATAATAAAACAAATTTACAATTAAAAGTTGACAACATAGAAAAAAGTCATGCATTGTCAATTTACTGTTACCACAGATCTTGTTTTATTCCTAAATATCCATAATAATAATAATAATAATAATAATAATAATAATTTGTAAAACAAAATTACTTTAAAAAAGTAATGTTTTGTCAATTGTTACCATAGACCTTTTTTTATTTATAAGTATCAATAATAATATTTGATAATAAAAATAAATAAATAAATGTAAGCAACTGACATTAGAGCCAAACAATCATGTTTTGTCAGTTTATTGTTTTTTTCATAATATCCATAATATCCATAATAATAATAATAATAATAATAATAATAATAATTGATAATGAAAACAAATTTAAATGTAAAGCAATTGGCATTGTAGAGCCAATCATGTTTTGTCAATTTATTGTTTTATTATTATTATTATTATTATTATTATTATTATTATTATTAATAATAATAATAATAATAATAATAATAATACAATACGACATACTAATATTACCACAGACCTTGTTTTATTCATGAACCCCAAAGCACTAGCAAATCAGTCTCTTGGTTTTGACCATTATTATTATGATTATTTTAATGTGTTATTGTGCTGATGTTGTTCATTATACACCTTTTTCCATACACACGTTCTGCTGTGCACTTGGACTATGTATCTCTGCCTCATATTTCTCCATGTGCTATTCCTTTGCATAATTCATCTGTTTTATCGCCACGCAAAGGGCTCTCGTCAACACCGGCTAATTTTAGCGAGGGACAAGAGGAGGCTTTGTGATAAAGCGCAAAGCCGCGAAGTGTCTTTTCCTGCTCAGACTTCAAGTACATGTAGATATGTGTGTGTATGTTTGTGGCTAAGCGCTGTTTTCCTCTCAACATCCTATCACTTCAGTGAGCCGCTTTTATGTGGTGCGCTTTTATCTCTACCTCTGCTTTTTTCATTATTTTTTTCCTCTTTACATTTCGCTTTTCCTTTGGTATGGAAGGATATTTGAGTTCATCGGTGCTCATTGGAGCTGCTGCAGAGGAGAACCTTTGAAGAACCTTTATCTTCAAGGGGACGTTTATAATTTACAAACATTTTTATAGCAAAAAAGGTTTTTAAGAATAATAAAAATGTCTGTTGAAAGCTCTTCAGTGAAAGTTTTTTTCCTTTTTTCAGAATCCAAAAGGGTTCCTTTATTGCATCACTGCAAAACCCCAATTTCCGAAAGCGTACTCCTATATACATTTCTGGAGAGCACCAAATAGGTCCCAGGAGCAAGGTATTTTTGCAGTTTTTTTTGTTTTCACGAATCTACCAGCAGCCGCTGTGCCCACATTTGAGGTCTCAAATTTTTCTTGCAAGTGCCATTCGTGCTTGTTGTTTTCCTGTAAATCCACCAGAAGGCGCTGTCGACTGACTGGTTGAATGACTGATCGGCCGACCAATCACCCAACCTCCTCCTTCCCTAAACCCAACCCATAGTATTTTAAAAACCTCAGATTGACCCGCTAACTCACTTCCCTAAACCCAACCGACAGTGTTTTGAAAAGCAATTCAGAAAAAAAAGCCCCCTGATTTTTTACCAAGTTTTTAATTCTTACCACATTTTCACCCTGTTATTTACTTGTTTATATTATTTTAATATAACTTTTAATTTAACTTTATATTATAAAGTTTTACCTGCTTTCTGGAACTGTCCTTCACCAGACTCGAACCTCATTTTCACAGTCAACTCCTCTCTTCTCTGCCTCTCAAGTCTGCGAACATACATTGCGAGAACAAACTGGTAACACAGAGGTAAGCGGTAAGCTGGTAGTACGAAACAAAACAGAACCTGTCGGCAGCATCATACCACCCTGTAGCATCTGTTTTAAAGACAAAATGCAGTCATATGTAGCTTTGGCTACAGAATTCACGATCTCCAGAAACGAGGGTACATTTTCACAATAAGCCTATGTTGACATTTAAAGGAGATTAATGAAGGAGATGATGCCCCTTTTTACAAGATATAAAATAAGTCTCTGATGACCCTAGAGTGTGTATGTGATGTTTTAGCTCAAAATACACCAGAAATTAGTGATGGGTTAATCTTGAACGATTCGTGTGATGTTTTAGCTCAAAATACCCCAGAAATTAGTGATGGTATTAACGATGAGTCCTCTCAGGGAGTGATTCGTTCATTCGTGCATGCGCACATTTGTGCAGGTAGAGGAGAAGGTTAGTTCATTTTTTGAGTCTGCTATCAGGTTTGAGTAATTCGTTCATCACGTGAAAGCCAATCAAATGCAGCCAGAGCTGGAAAACGACTTGATCCGCTCATCGCTCGAGTCCTCGGTTTGAGTCGTTCGTTCATCACATGAAAGACAGAGGTCAATCAAATGCATTTAGAGCCAGAAAAAGAATTGATCCGTTCATCTCTGGAGTCCTTGGTTTGAGTCATATGTTCATCACATGAAAGACAGAAGTCAATCATATGCATTTAGAGCTGAAAAAAAAATTGATCCAGTCATCTCTTGAGTCCTCGGGTTTGAGTCGTTACGTGAAAGACAGAAGCCAATCACATGCATTTACAGACGGGAAAAGATTTGATCCGTTCATCTTTCGAATCCTCGGGTTTGAGTCATCTCGTTTTATGCTGTCGCATGATGAACACACGACTCAAAAACCCAAAGAGTCACTCAAAAGGTGAACTAATCATGGGTGTTTCTGACTGTGTGCATTGGTTAAACTCATATGTGACTGTCAGTGTCAGGTGAACGATCGACTCAAATTTGAAGACATGCCAAAAGAGGTGAGCAGAGCTAATAAAGCATTATTTTCTCTTTCTTAGTAGCATTGCATTGTACAGTAGTATTCTAGTTATAACATGTAGTGTGATCAACGTTTGGGCTAGTTGTAGATGTGTTTGGAAGCATCTTAGAACATTTTAATATTATTTTGGCAAATTGATCGAAATGACTTGAAAAAAGATTTGGTCATCTCAATGAATGAGACTCAAAGGTCAGAGTCAGTAAAATGTTCTGAGCTTCCCATCACTACCACAAATAATGTTTGATAATTTGTTGAAATTGACCTTTTTGTGCTTTGATCCGAATTGCCCCATTTTGGTGACTCTTGCTTTAAATTCAAATGAGATTGTGCTCACAGCCCTTTTTTCAAAAGAGGGAGGAGCTACAAATGCCTGTGAGTCAGCATAGTGGCAGATTCAAAAACAAGACTAATGTTCTAATGAGGGAGAGATCATCACTAATGGGTAGGGCTTTCCCCCTCTGATGACACAAACAAAGTGAGTGAATGTAAATCAAAGTGTTTCTGCAGACTGTGTGATTATTAAGTGTGATTATAACAAATAAAATTAACAAATTTTTACTATTAGAAGCTGGTTATATTCACAAACCATTGTTTAAACCCCTTATAAAGTGATTTTTTCAAGCCCTCTTTAACATCCAAGGATCTTTGCATTAAAGGGTCTTCATAATGTAGAAATGCTGTGCATATTATTATATAATGTTATATAAAACTGAAAAAACGGCTCTTTTTACATCTGTTTGTTGGACGGTTCAATAAAGAACCCAAAATAGTTTTTTTATGACATCACTAAAAAATCCTAATGATTTTTATGGCTATGTTTTATTGGGATTAATGGTTTCTAAGAAATGTTAACATCCTTGAATCATTTTTATAGAGAAGACAATATTCATCAATAAGAGGTTATAAGAAGTTAAGAACCCAAAACAGGTTCTTCTGTAGAATCACTGCAGAAATCCCCCCCTGAAACCTTTATTTTTCTCTGTCTAGCTGTCTGGCTTTCTACTGCTGATAGCGGTAGCTTCAAATAGTAAAGTATGTTTTATTAATTGGAACGTCTGCAAAATATTGACCCCAGTATTTGTCCAACCTAATCGTGTTTACTGTGCTTCCCAGCGGCATGTAAATAATCCCAAATCAGCTTTAATGAGTTGGGAGAGAGTTTGAACTGCCTGCGAGCATGAAGCGTGGATGATTCCAGCTTTCGGAGAGGGTCTATCGCGTTAGCGCCAGTGCTAGCCTATATACTGTAAAAGAAGGGCAGGCATGGCTGACAGAGATGAAAGGGCTGAAACCAACACGAGTCTTCCACTTGGCATGCGTATGTGTTCATGAGTGGGTGTGCCGGATGAAAGTGTTTGATGACACGCTCATTTGCTGTATGATGTGATCATTAGCATTGATGTTCTAATTGATTTGGTCAGCAGAAAGAAAAAGACATAAAAGAAAGCAAGGCAGAGCGACAGAATAGGGGTGTGTGGGTGTGTGCGGAGATGTGCATATGCTAATGAGTTTGTGGTTCGTAAACATGTGCGAACATCTTAAGGAAGATGTAAAGGTTAACTCCAGTTGATTCTTAGAAAAGTGATGGAGTCGGGTTTCTGTGAATGTGTTGGTGAATAATAAATCTGTGGGTTCATTGAAAAATGCATAATTTTAACTTTTATGTGTCGTGTTGACGTTTGAGCATAAAAAGATTGGCAGAGCTACAAAGTATAAAATGACTCCAAAGGGAGTTTCTGAACTCTCTCAAACTCCTCCATTTTAATCCTGAGTTTTTTTTTTTTTTACAGGAGTGTAAATTTCACAATAACCCATATTGAAAAATTCCCACCCTGGTTGAGTTGCATTAGTAGTTAGTGTGCCTACCAGTAAAAATACCAGTAAAAAGACTACCGGTTGTTCTGATTACCTCTCGCCTTATAAAGTTTGAAAGAGAATCTCTTAAAATGTATGTAACAAGTTCTCAAGGTTTTGATGTGTTTTTTAAAAGGTAAATGAAGGTTATACAGTGTGTTGTATATTGCAATGCTCCTCTATTAAAAAAAGAAGAAAGTTCTGAAAGAGATCAAAACCCTCAGCCATGTATGAAAAAGTAACTTAAAAGTAAAGCAACACATTACTTTCCATAAAAAAGTAACTAAGCAACGCAACAACCCAGCAGACACAAAACTTTATAAGACGTTAATATTAGGTTAGACTAAATAAAGTTGTTCTGACGATGTGATATGAAATGACGTTGATTTTTGGTTGTTTTTAGGTTGTGTTGGAAAGTGACCAAAATCCAACATCGAGCCAACATTTTAAATCAATGTCATGTTGACGTCAAACACTGACATTTATTCGTCATGCATGAAAACCAAAATCCAACATCTAATAGACGTCATGTTGGTAACGTCTGCACAACGTCAAGCTGTAACATTATTAAACGTTGATATTTGATTGTTTTTAGGTTGCATTGGAAAGTAACCAAAATGCAACATCTGTCCTATGTTGGACATTGACGTCAGACTGATATTGGGTTCTGACGTCAACCTGATTTACATTTGCAAACAAAATGCTCATGTTGGCATCCTGTGCTTGCTGGGTATTGAGTAACTCAATATTGCAATGCAGAGTGCCACAGTGGTGTAGTGAGTAGCACGTTCGCCTCACTTCAAGAAGGTCGCTGGTTTGAGCCTCGGCTGGGTCAGTTGGCATTTCTGTGTGGAGTTTGCATGTTCTCCCCGTGGTCGCGTGATGTTTCCCCGAGATGGGTTGCAGCTGGACGGGCATCCGCTGTGTAAAACATATGCTCGATAGGTTGGCAGTTCATTCCGCTGTGGCGACCCCAGATTAATAAAGGGACTAAGCCGTAAAGAAAATGAATGAATGAATGAACGAATTATCTAGCCAGAGGTACATATGGCTGCATTTTGTCTAATTATGAAGTGGTCGTCTAATGACGTAATGTGATTGACTGTGGGATAAAAGGGGTGGAGGGAGAGAATTGTGTTACACACTGAGGAAGGCATTGTGCTGAAACGTTTGTGTCAATGTGTCACTCAAAGAATGTAAAAATAAAAAACTCGAAGCAATTATCTGATGAGTGCGAATCATTACCTCTTTGAACGAATGCATTTTGTCTCTAAAACGAACGATACACAGCGGTATGATGCCGCCGATGGCTTCTGTTTCTTTATGCGCTATCGGCTGACCGCTTAACTCCATGTGGATGGTTTTTCCCTTGTTACCGGTTTGCTCAGTAGCTCACCATGTACGTCAGTGTACTTGAGATGCAGAGTAGTGTTAGGTCAAAGGACGATTCCATCCCTGATGGCACGACACATACTCTGCCATGCGCACCAGGCAGTCAGCGGGTGCTTTGAGCACAAAACACCAGAGAGCAGTGCACGTCGGACAGTTTATCAACGATGTACCACTGGATAACACTATAGTTGTTAAACCTGATATTTAATCAATATTGTCTCTATCTAACGACTTTTCGGTCTTTTGAATCTATCAGGTAACGTGTCACAGCGTCAGTACACTGCCTCAATCTTTCGCTTTCTTGCTTGTACTTAGTAATTTTAGCGAAAACCTCAGATACTGTTGGTTGGTTGTTGTTGGTTGTGCACCTTTTTTACCAACCAAGTTTGTTGACGCCATTATAACGACACAGATCATGCCAGAGTCTGTGGGAAAAAGCGATTGACAGGTGGTAATTTGTGTGTAACTTTATTTATTTATGATTTGGTTATGGGTAAAACAAAGACCATGTCGGTCTGGTAGTTTAAACGGTAGGCTACAAATAATTAATTCATTATGAATGAATGAATTATTTAGAAATAATTCATTCACCGCTGCCTATGACGTGAAGAAGAGCAGATGTGAATGGCACTCACAGCCTCTGGTGGATTCATGAAAACAAAAACTGCAAAAAAAACATACCTCCTGGGATGCATTTCATGATCTCCAGAAACGTATATAGGAGTACTTGTCAATAATGAGGCTGGGTTGGTATTTACAGTATGATGCAATAAATGATCCTTGAGGTATTTTGAGCCGAATTTTCACAGATGCTCTCTAGGGACACCATAGGCTTATATAACATCAAACAATATCACCCCTCAATGCATCCATGCTTTTTTTATCCTGCTCTTTGACAAATGATCTCCCCATATACATGTCAGTGACATATTAACATTATAATGCACCTAATGATCTAGGTGATCATATTTATGTATGGGTTTATCGTTCATCTTTCTCACTGACAGCTTCTTAAATTTGCCTTCTAAACACAGACTCAGCAAATCTATGAATACTCGGGCATATAAGATTCATGACCACATTAAGGCGATCGCTAATGTGTGGGATGAGAAAAAGAAGAGGGGGAAATGCATTGGCAGTTGAAATGTAATTTGAAAAATATAATGCTTCCTTTAACGCGAGCTCGCTTTGAGGAAAAAGAGCATGACAATACATCATTTCAGTCACTCGGGTGGACAAAACCCAGAACAGTGCAGTAACACAGAAGCGAATGGATCATACTGACTGGGGTTGATTTAGAGAACTCTGACTAATATTTAATGTCTTTCCTGTTGTGATGATCTGGCATTTAATGGAAAACCAATGAACACATTATGGTCAATAAATAGTTGTGTTTTGATTTGTCTGTTATCTTATTTATCAATCAATCAATCAATCAATCAGTAAAGTTATAATGGTACTACTGAGAAAACAAGCCATGTTTTCGCTGGTTTTGAATGGTATTATTGCCATTATTTTGCAAAACTGGTGCCAAATAATCCTTCAGAAATAATTTTAATATGCTGATTTGCTTCTCAAGAAATATTTTCTTGTTATTTTGAATGTTGAAAACACTTGTGCTGTATAATATTATTGTGGAAATATCTTTTTAGAATTTCTTTCCAAGTTAACGTTTAATTAAAATATTTTTTTTACTATGTAAGTACATAGTTGATAGAGCCTAAATTTTTCACATAGCATTTATGATTCATGTGCAATTATATAATGCGTGTGTATGGATTAAAAAAACAATGTTATTCCTAAATATATTCATTCATTTTCCTTCAGCTTAGTCCCTTATTCATCAGGGGTCACCACAGCGGAATGAACCGCCAACTATTCGGAAATATGTTTTACACAGTATATGCCCTTCCAGCCGCAACCCAGAACTGAGTAACACCCATACATTCTCACATTCACACACAGACTCTGCGGCCAATTTAGTTTTATTCAATTCACCTATAGTGCATGTTTTTGGACTTGTGGGGGGAAACCGGAGCATCCGGAGGAAACCCATGCCAACACGGGGGAGAAACTCCACACAGAAACTGACCCAGCCCGAACTCGAACCAACAACTTTTGTGCTGAGAGGAGACAGTGCTAACCCTTAATATATAAATACTGCTATTTTTTATATAATATGCTTTAAATATTAAATTTGTAGTCCTAATATTCTGCAATAGCAACAGTAATAAAGTTGTGAACTTTATCTTCTCAGGTTCTGCATAAAAAGACATTGCAGTAATTAGTCGAAACTTAAAGGGACACTTCATCGAAAAATGAAAATTTACTCACTATTTACTAACCTATTTCAAACCTTTATGAGTGTTTTTTCCCCTGTTGAACATAAAATAAGATATTTTGAAGAATGTTAGAAACCGGTAACCACTGACACTTTAGTAGAAAAAACAAATACTATGGAAGTCATTGGTTACATTTTTAAAAACATTGTATAACTATGTTCAAAAGAAAAAAAGGACCTCAAACAGTTTTGTGACAAGTCTAAGAAGAGTTTATGGTGACTGAAGTTTAGTTTTGGATGACTATTCATTAATTTACAGTTTTATTTTAAATAAATAACAGATTTTTTTTTTAATGTGGACTTTTAAAGGGATCGTTCACCCAAAACTGAAAATTATTTCATCAATTGCTCACCATTGACTTGTTCCAAATCTGTTTGACTTTCTTTTATATTATACATTTTGAAGAAACAAATATTTGTATTTGCTCCTGCCATGTCAAAATTTTTCCCAAAATATCTTTGTGTTCAGTGAACTTTCCCTTTAAATTAATTGAAACACAAAAATTGCCATTATTTTCAACTTACAGTATGTACGTGAATCCTCCATATATACTAAGGATACTATGTGAATATACAGTTTTTACAGTATTAGTCCTTCTAAATGATTGTCCCTTGTATATTTTCCCCCTATTTCTGTTTAACAGAGAGAACAGATGTTTTTCTCAACACATTTCTAAATATAAGTTTTAATAACTAATTTCATTTTTCATTTTCATTTCATTTTCTTTTCGGCTTAGTCCCTTTATTAATCCGGGGTCGCCACAGCGGAATGAACCGCCAACTTATCCAGCATTTGTTTTACGCAGCGGATGCCCTTCCAGCCACAACCCATCTCTGGGAAACACATCCATACATTCTCATTCACACACATACACTATGGACAATTTAGCTTACCCAATTCACCTGTACCGCATGTCTTTGGACTGTGGGGGAAACCGGAGCACCCGGAGGAAACCCACGCAACCACGGGGAGAACATGCAAACTCCACACAGAAATGCCAACTGGCCCAGCCGGGGATCGAACCAGCGACCTTCTTGCTGTGAGGCGAACGTGCTAACCACTCGGCCACCGTGGCGCCATAACTAATTTCTAATAATTGATTTCTTTTATCTTTGCCGTGAAGACGGTACAGAATATTTTACAAGATATTTTTTCAAGACAGTAGTAATAAGTCTAAAGTGCCATTTAAAAACTGAACTACCTATATTAGGTTAACTAGGCAAGTAAAGATAATTATGCAAGTCATTGTATAATGATGGTTCGTTCTGTAGACAATGACAAATATATGTGTGTACTGTATATTGCTTAAGGGTGCTAATAATACTGACCTTAAAATGAAACTAAATAAATAAATAAATAAATAAATAAATAAATAAATAAATAAATAAAAACTCTTTTTATTCTAGGTGAAATAAAATAAAAAAGACTTTTTCCAGAATATATATCATAAAAAGCGCTAACTGCACTATCAGCAACCACATTCCATCCTATTGAATCCTCCTCCAGCCAGTGCAGTATTATAAATCGCCTTCTTTCCAACATGCCACGTGACCTGCAAAGTGAACCGTGACCCTTAATTTCCCTTTTTCATCTCTGAATAAAGACTTGACCTCATCTGCAGCCACCGCTGACACTTATTATAGTCCTCGGTGAGCGAATCGGCCCCCAGTTGCCTCTCTAAAAGGCCATGCACCTGAGGTGCCGAGGCCTCACTTCAGCCCGTCATTCCAGCGACCCGCGTGAGTGTGTTCATAAGTGCTGGCTGTATTAGCGGGTAGGTGGATTCGAGCGATGACTGTATTTTAAACAGCCCCGTGGACGGGTACGCGTGTGGGCTGAGGGGTTACAAGGTACAATTCAGGTGAGACGGATCTACATTGTGTGCGAGTGTGTGTTTTTGTGTGTATCAGCAGTACTGGAGAGCACCTGGAGTGTAATGGGAAGCGGTGAGCGGTGCGGTGATGGACTACACTGGAGCAGCCGGTGGCTTTCACCTTCAGACAGGGGTCACACACAGCCTCCGTAAAGAGCCTGTAATAACTGCTTCCCAGCCAGTGCTATACTGGTACAAAACACAGCCAGAAAACAAACCACAAAGCTGCTGCAGGTGAACAGAGTAAATCACAAAATTACTAAGTAACTAGCTTTAAAACTGACTGTTTTATTATTATTATTATTATTATTATTATTATTATAAGAAATACTGTGAACATTTCTTGATCTGTTAAAAATGACTGTAAAGGAATATAAGTTTTTATGTGAATAATTAAACTATTCAGAATAAAGATATGAACACAATTGCGAAATATGGTGTAAGTGTTGCTAAATTGGAGATTTATGGCTCAGTTTATGAGAAAAAAATATGTTTTGAGAAAACAACTGTCTCCTGATTAAAAACTAGAGACAAATTGATAAAGTGCTATAAAATAAAGTGTATTTTAGATTTTTTTTATTTTCATAAAGCTGAAAAAAACTGACTGTAGGGTCTCATCTTATTCCATTTAATCTGTCTCCTTCTCAGGTACAAACAGAAATTAAACTGATAGTTTGACCATCCATGTGATATTAAATTGAGACACATTTGCTGCTTTCCAATTCGCATACTTCTAAAATTATGTACTTTTTTGAAGGAAAATATACTTTTGAGTGTGTCAAAGAAGAGTATGCGAGCTTTAAGGACATACTCCTTCCTCGTTAACAGATCGTTATGTTGCTGAGGTATGATGAGCCCTGTCAATCATCCACACACCATGCACATTTCTGTCGTATTTAATTTCCTACCTTACTGGAGAAGCAGCAGCAGGTTAATCTGCCATTCACGAGTCTTTCATGCAGAGAAATCTCCTTAGGTCTTTGGATGCATTCAGACGTTAATGTCCAAACACGTCTTTAAGTTCAGTATGTTGTTGCAGAGGAAATACAGACAACGCGATTTAAATATTTTTCCAGTGGGCTAGATATTAATTTACAGTCATACAAACATTTCTACCGAAGCCTCTCAACTTGACCGTTGGTCTCGCGTGTCCATCGTGTTTGTAGTTTGTTTACACTTTTCACCCGCGTTTGTAGTTCTGATCGAATGGGCTAGCTGCACATGATGGCGCCAGTGAGCTTCTGAGACGCAAGTGTGTACGTTTATCTAGTTTGGGTGGCATACATTTTTTTCTTACTTGTAATTTTAATATTAACAACCCTGTGAAACGTTCGTTATTTCATCGTCAAGCTTTTTTTATCCTGGACTTTGATTTTCAAACACATTTTTTCACCACATTGATACTTTATTTGAAATAATAGGCCTAAGGACATTCTATATAAACAAAAACCTTTTTTTTTTTTTTTTTTGCTAATTAGTTTCGTAATAACATCATATTGGTAGACCAATCATTTGATTCAGATGGTCTTCTCTTTACATACAAGGAATTCTTAACAAAACATAATTATCCCATACCACCAAAGGAATTTGCCATGGTTTTTGGTGTAATATCTTCTAAAATATGTATGCTATATAAAAAACAAAGCAGATTGGATTATAAGCTTTTGTCACAATTTTCACCTAGTGACTTGTCAATAGGTAAATATCCCTTTCTTATACCTGTAAGAATAACATCAGATCAATAAAAGCCCTTTTCCAGAAAGATGTTGCATCAAAACCAAATGCAATAGCATATTGGAATGAATTTATGAATGATGTTGAATGGAAGAAAGTTTGGGTTCTGCATAATCGCTATATTTTAACAAACAAGGTTAAAGAGATTTCATTTAAACTCCTTCACAGAATATATCCTACCAAACATGATTTATCTAAATTAAAAATAAGAAAAAGATATAGATGTAAGATGTAGCTTTTGCAAGCAGAAGCCAGAGAGCGCTATACATTTGTTTTGGAATTGCCCCCATGTGTCTTTTTTTTTTGGCAAAATGTAATTAACTTTATTGCTTTCAATATTGATGAAAACATTAGGCTACACTGGACAAATGTTCTTTAAGGAATTTTTGAAAACTCTAGAGACAAAAAGTCACATAAATTTTTTACTAATTTCTTTATTTTATATGAAATTTCATATTCATAAATGTAAATTTTCAGGTAAAATTCAACATTGTATTGCATTTAAAAATGAAGTGAAGCATTACTTTGAGTCTGTATTACTCTCTAAAAGTCAAAAAGCTATGCAAATTGTACAAGCTTGTATATCATTTAATGTATTCCTGTGATATTGTTCATGACTTCCCCTATAGCCTAGAAATTGTCGTTGCATTTATTTGTACTTGTATTTCTTCAAGAATTAAAAAAAAGTGTGTGCATGTTCACTTCCGGTCGCATAGAACTATAAAGGAAATTTCGCATTTTTGTTACCAAAAATAAGCATGTTTAAAATAATAATAATAATAATAATAATAATAATAATAATGATAATAAAAACAAAGTAGTTTATCAGCGACAGGGAAAGACATCCTCACTGCTCTGCTGCATACCTCAGAGCACTGATTTGCTTTCATTTTTTCCCTGTCATGCTACTGCGCCACCGTACCTCACGTGACACCCCAAAAACGGAAACCACTTTTTTATTTTAATTTTACTGGACCTTTAAGCCATCTCCTTTTCAGTGTACAAACAGAAATTAAACTGACAGTTTGCATAAAATTGAGACTCTTTATCCAGTTTTGCAAGGAAATGCATCAAAACACCTGTTAGTAACATTTGTTGCCGCTAAATAAATGAAAAGCTTCCTTACGGTCACTATGGTCACTCAAACATAAAACTCGCACCGAGCCGCAGGAATCTCTTTGTGTATGTGAAGAAAGCACTCATTGATCGCGTTTTAATTGGTTTTCCCTTTTTTTCTCCTCCTGGTCTAGCTTTTGTTCGCAGAGATTCAGGCAGATGTCAATTAGACTGCAGTAAAGCTGGCACAAAGTGGCAAGTGTGGAGATGATACCCTCTTCACCTCTGCAGGAACAGCTCGCCGTTGTCAGAAAGCTCATTAGGCGAGTGTTGTGACGCAGAAATGTTTTTTTCTTTTTTCGCTGAGGTCAACGTGACACATCAATACTCACAGTGCTTTCTTCTACAGCAAACAACACGCTGATCCCGCTTGATCTGAGGTAAACAGGCCTAAATTAATCTGATTGTCAGCCTGCGTAACACATTCCATATTTAACTGCGGAAAGATCTTTTAATGCCTGTTCATATGCGAGGATTAAAAGTAAAGCATCTGTGTTCTCTAGCTTGCTCCAAAAATCACTCAACGGCCTAAAATGCAATTGAATGTTCGTATGATTTTTTTCCCCAATGTGATAAACATCTACTAATAGGACTATTAGAGCTCATAATGACAGGAATTTGTGAAATATGACTGGAAAGACTTTTTAAAAAATGAAATTAATGATAGGAAAGAAAACTAGCAAGTGATGAGATGAGAAAATGGTGATAAAAGGTTTCTTTATGTGGTGAATAATGCTGGCTGCACACACACACACACTAGATTTCCCAGACATTGATTTTTATACTGTTCAGACTGTATATTCAGGGCGACACGGTGGCAAGTAGTTTCCCAGTACTGGGTTTCAGCTGGAAGGGCTTCTGCTGTTTAAAACATATGCTAGATAAGTTGCTGGTTCATTACGCTGTGGCGACCCCTGATGAATATAGGGACTAAGCAGAAAGAAAATAAATGAATGAGACTATATATTCTATGGCCCAACCCTATCAACTGCAGTTTTACATTTTACATCATTTTCAATGATTTTTACATCATTTTCAATGATTTATAAGTCATTCTCCTCATGGGCAGGCCCAGATTAAGAATTTAGAGGCCCCTGGGCACAATGTCTTGTAGGGCCTCTACCTGGCCGCACCCCTATAGTTGAATTAAAAAAAATAAGATTAATATAATATTTTTTAGAATAAAATTAATCTATAATGTATTGCCCACATTTCTAAAATAAATGATATACAGTTGTTCAACTTCACTAAAGCAGTACTAATATATATATTAGAGCGTGTTCATCAGACGCTGGATTCGAATCGGGTTCATGATCGATCGCGTCAAAACATATTGCCATGCGTTTTACGAGCTACGCCTCTCATGCTACTGTCACCCCTTGCTCTTTAGTTATGTTGTCAGTGTCAAACGGTGGGCCTGGGCCTGTGCCCAAAATGTCCATTGGTTAATCCGGCCCTGCTCATGGGGACAAAAAATGTCCGTTTGTTGAATTTAAGTTACATTGCATCTACATGCCAACTTATTCTCATTAGGTTAGATGTAGGGTTAGTGTAAGTTGACATGTACTTGCAAAGTTTCTTATAGTCAGTTAAATGTCTGTTGAATGTCAGTATCAACAGATATTAAGCAGACAGTCTATTAATAAGCAAATGGACCATCAAAATAAAGTGTTACCAAAAATGTCTCCACAAGGTCAATACTTACTAGTATTGCTATACTTGTGGGGACATTTGGTCCCCATAACGTGAGGACTGCAAGGTACACACACAGAGTTTTCTTGCAGTTGTGCAGTCATTGTTTTTGTAATACTTTAATAGAAATTCTCTAATTATTTTATTATTTTTAGTGTATTGAAAAGATGAAATTGGCTAAAGTTGGATTACAACTAAAATCTGGTCACTATTTTTGAAAAAATAAAAGAAAACTAAGGATTAATGAAAATGTATAAATTTCAACAGACATTCAAGGTTGAGGTATTATTGATTTTTAGATTTACACATAAAGGATATTTCATGTTGGCAAACTGATGGTAAGTAAACTAATATGTGCAACAGATTTGCATGCACTTTATTCTGAAATAAAGCATTGAAAACAGCAAAATAACTATAATTCTTTAACGTGTCTGTTTATATGCCATCAATAATTCTTGTTCAGGACGCCATGGTGGCGCAGTGGTAGCACGATTGCCTCACAGCAAGACGGTCACTGGTTTGAGCCTCAGCTGGACCAGTTGGCATTTCTTTGTGGAGTTTGCGTGTTCTCCTTGTGGTGGTGTGGGTTTCCTCTTGGTGTTCCGGTTTCCCCCACAAGTCCAAAGACATGTGGTGTAGGTGAATTGGGTAAGCTTAGTTGTCCTTAGTGTATGTGTGTAAATGAGTGTCTATGGATGTTTCCCAGTGATAGAATGCATCTGGAAGGGCATCCGCTGCATAAAACATATGCTGGATAAGTTGGCAGTTCATTCCGCTGTGGTGACCCCAGAGTAAGCAGAAAATGAAATTAATGAATAAATGATTCTTATTCAAAAAATGGCGCACATTGTTTGGCATGCACACAATTTCTGCACTAAGTAAGGTTTTAGTGTGTGGTTTTAATAGCATGAAATAAAAAAAAAATATGTAGAAGATAAAAATAACCTTTTCAGACCTGTGCATACCCTAAAAACATGTATGCCAAACACAAATGGAAAAGAAAACAGCAACTATTAACAACTTTCTTTGCTCAAATTGGCACACAAACTTTGTGACCAGTGCTTTGATTTTCAGCCTCCAAAGAAATGCATTTCACACTTTATGTTGTGTGTGTGTTGTTGTTTTTTTAAAACCCCAAGCAATTATATCATCATCCTAATTCTTGACTTTAGGGCGGAGCAGTAACTGGGTGCAAATTAGAGCAGTTTTTTTCACCAATGAGCGTGAAATGGAAAGCCCAGATTGGAGTTGGAGTCAAGTGATTGCACAACTCTGATTGAAAGCATACATAGTCAGAAAGAATGAAAGGCTTAAAGTTAATCTCACCGCAGAACTTCCCTCTGGCCTCTTCCCTATCTGTCCAACACAATGAACCCTCAATCCCGCTGAGCATACTAACCCAAACAACATTTCATTTAATCATCCTCACCCCCGCCTTTACTTTGTCTTCTTGAAGAATAGACATGCGGCTCGTGCAGACAAGGCAGGAGTTTTCCATTCCCAAAATGTAATCCCATCAGCCGTGGTGGACTAGAAGACTGAATATGGCCCTCCGTTGGCATCCGCTTCATCAAAACTCTTCCCTCGTCCAGCTTCCTACCTTTGTAGTGAAAGTGCCCGTCAAGAACAAAGCACACTGTAATGGTGTATTCAGCGGTGTGGTTGGGGAAAAACGGTCAGAATGACATCTCAATGTCACCAAAAAACTTTCAAAAAAAGGCCTTTTGCTCCCTCCTGTCTCTGAGGTTTGGATCATGTCCAGACATATCGCCCGCTCATTCTTTTATGTCGCTACGGGTTCATGCATCGTCCATCCATATAAAATTTTGCTTTTTAGTATGCATCAGACATCCACACCGGCTGCCACGTTCAATCACTTTTTTCTGCCTATATTTCCTCAGTCAGTGAAATATGATCGGTTCAGCCCAGTAACACCATGTAACGGATGTAGCAAGGAATTGAGGCAGGCCTAAAATAGTTACATGAAGCCAAATTACATAGTTTTTAATCCCTGTGGTACAAAAAAGAGCTGTGACATTACAGTGAGTCCACACATATATACACACAAAATTTCAAAACAGACAAACAAACAAAGTAGATAGATAGATAGATAGATAGATAGATAGATAGATAGATAGATAG
>CAIGQQ010038995.1:3277948-3367003 GCA_903798035.1 Danio albolineatus
TAGATAGATAGATAGATAGATAGATAGATAGATAGATAGATAGATAGATAGATAGATAGATAGATAGATAGATAGATAGATAGATAGATAGATAGATAGATAGATAGATAGATGATCAGAACTACTTGAACTAACAAAGTGTACTGCAAAAATACTTTTCTTACTTAGTTTTTGTGTTGTTTCTAGTCCAAATATCTACAGATTCTTAAATCAAGAACCATTTTCTAGACAAGCCAAATAGTTTGTCTTGCTTTATGAAACAACATGTCAAAACTAAGGTCCAATCCCAATCCCAATCCCAATTCTTTTTTTTTTTGTACCCCTTCCCCTTGGCACAGAGTGTTAAGGGGAAGAGCTTCAAAATTAACCCCTAAGAAATGGGACAGCACTACAGCACCTGCACACGTCATCATATGTCATAATCTCTTGCTTCATATGAGATGGGGAAGATGCTGTAGTTATTCCAGTTGCGTTCTTTTTTAGCATTTACCTTCAGGAATTCACTTACAACAATTATATCATGTAATCATGATGATATAATGTGGCAACAAGATCGTAACTGTGCATTTACTCCGTGGCCATATTAATCAATGTAAACACACAAACACATTAACATTATACCAGACACTGTAAAAAGCTCATTCCCAGTGACTAGACTTTTCTGACAGGGTATTCGAGTGTCATCGAGTGACAGAATGTTGCCGGGCTGCTATACAGGAGTTATTATTTTGGATTATATGTAGTGAAATTTAGTGATTTTTATTTTAGCGTTTTTACACATTTGTGTATCTCCTGACGTCTGTGTGCAGCCATGCTGCTGTTGTAGCTGGTGTATTCTAGGAAATTTTCTTACCCATTGGTTTCGAGTGTGGTCCTGAAAAATCTCAGTTTCGAAGGGTATTTAGCCCTTCCCCTTAGTCCCATGCCTTCAATCTAAAGAGAATTGGGACACCCCTACCCCTTCACAAAATGAGGGGTAGGGGTAAGGGGAAGGACTAATCGGAATTTGGGCCTAAGTCAGTTTTTCATTAAAACATACAAAATAATCTAATAATGGGGTAAGTAAAATAATCTTTAGTCAAATGGAAAAAACAAGATTATTTAGCTTGTTTTAAGGAAAAACTCTCTTTTTTGGCATATTATTTCTTAAAACAAGACAGTATTTTTGCTTGTCTAGAAAATGCTTCTTGATTTTAGAATTTTTATATATTTGGACTAGAAAAAAGACAAAAAACTAAGTAAAAAAGCTTTTGTAGTGTGGTCATTTGTAGTTTACAAATGAAGTTCTGTGTAATAAAATGAAATGATGCAGAGTAGATTGAACACATGAAGAAAGGGAGGTGAAAAAAAGGCAGTAAAACCCCAGACAGCAGCTGAAATCTCTCAGTAGTTATTCAGCAACCCTCTGCCCTTTATCATTGTGAATTAATATCATCTGCTTCAGTCCAACAATTACATTAGCAGGAGGATGAAGATGAAACCAGAGTGGACATTTCAGCAAGACAATGATCCAAAACACAGCCAAGGAAACTTGTAATCACTTTCTGAGAAAGAAAATCAAGTTGTAGAATGGCCCAGCCAACCACCTGACTTAGGCCCCGTTTACACTAGTGCGTTTTCGTTTTAAAACGCATAAGTTTTGCTACGGTTACGCCATCCGTCCACACTACGCCTGAGTTTTCGAGGTGCAAAAACGGAGCATTTTAGAAACGCTGGAGAGAGCGTTTTCATTCTAAAACGCTGCTGTTGCGTCTCAGTGTGGATGGAGGGAAACGGATATCTTTGAAAACAGAGGCGTGGCTTCTGAGATCCAATACGTGATTGGGGATTTGGGTCATTGCGTATCCTTTCCTTATTCGTCGAGCGCACATGGCTATGACGTCATCGGCAGTTAGCAGACCAGTCTTCACTGTAAACACTGTAAACCTCTCTTGCTTTCTTTGCCATTGCGTTCATCATTCCACCAGCGTTTGTTGACTAACAATAACCAAACGCCGAGCGAGACACATGCTTCCTGTTTATACTTGAACGCGCATGCCCAGAGTGCGCGAATGGTCACGTGATATAGGTTTCTGGTGGAGGGAGATCTGTTGAGATCCGCTAGTGTGGAAGCAGATCGTTTTCATGCTAAAACGCCGTTTTTAAACTAAAACGCACTAGTGTAAACGGGGCCTTAAATTCAATAGAGAATACAAAATAAAGATCATATTTGATAGATGAGTCCTACAGAACCATCAAGAGTTTTACACTCTGTTAAATTCTTTGAAAAAAAATCACACCTGAGCAATTCATGAGACTCCATTATCAATATGAGAGGCGTCTTTAAGCTGCCATCACCAAACAAGCCTTTATTTAAAGTATTAAATACATTTCAGTAGTTCAGTACTTTCTCCTTGTGTCATTCGATTGTTTTCACACATAACTATTTCAGATTTTTGTTTTATTTTTAGGTTTGTATTGTTTATGTTTTTACCAAAATCTGGTTTAACTCCATGTCAACAGCTCCTTTAGAAAAATTCTTAGCAGGAAAAAACATGACGTATTCAATACTTATTCCCCCCACTGTAGTTTGTACTCACAGAGAACAATAATTCATGGTACTCAGACCCACATTTAAATGCAGCCGTCTTTCCTAAACTTGCAGTGTGTGTACGCGGCCATTGCAAAACACCAGCTGAGTGTTATTTTCACATCTGAGGCTTGGGAGCCATGAAATGGTTTCCTCTTGCCTTCCAGCTTTACAATCTAACATTACACCAAGTCCAGGAACAGAGTCCCGTAGGGCGGCGCATCTCATGGTGGATCCATCACACTGAAAAACAGACAAAATCAACGAGAGCACGAGTCCCTCCAGGGCAAATGCAGGCCTGATTGCATCGTAGAAAGAGTCCACTGTCACCTCGCTGCTCTCCTTCACCGCAGGAGTGTGTGAAGTGTCTCTCCATGATACACTGGTTGGCCTCTATTAAAGTCTTTCACCGCAGACAGAGGTAGGCTAGTTGTAGTTATACATGACACAAAGCCCCCCATGGGTGAACCACGCAGAGACTTGGAAATTCACCTCAACACGGTTGTCGGAGGTGTAAAGGAAAGCACAGAAACTCACTTTCAATTGGTATTTTAAGTGTGGGCACTGTGGATGTATTTTCAAGGAAGTTAATGTCATCAGATGCCAGTTTTATTTCAAGTTAGAAAGGAAGAAATTGTAATTATTTAGTGATCATTCAGACATTCAATTTTTTTTTTTTCCGAAACCAAGTTACAGTTTGGAAACCAATGCGTTTTCTTTTTAATTTTAATCAATTATGCTATGATGAGGCGCCACGGTGGCCTAGTGGTTAGCACGTTCGCCTCACAGCAAGAAGGTCGCTGGTTCGATCCCCAGCTGGGCCAGTTGGCATTTCTGTGTGGAGTTTGCATGTTCTCCCCGTGGTTGCGTGGGTTTCCTTCGGGTGCTCCGGTTTCCCCCACAACTCCAAAGAAATGCGGTACAGGTGAATTGGGTAAGCTAAATTGTCCATAGTGTATGTGTGTGAATGAGAATGTATGGATGTGTTTCCCAGAGATGGGTTGTGGCTGGAAGGGCATCCGCTGCGTAAAACAAATGCCGGATAAGTTGGCGGTTCATTCCGCTGTGGCGACCCCAGATTAATAAAGGGACTAAGCCGAAAAGAAAATGAATGAATGAATGAATGCTATGATGAAGTAATATCCATTACTAATTTACCAACTATTTCACCTTGTTGCAACATTGCCACGTTCTGTAAATGATCAAGGCAAAACGGATCCAATTGCAAGTGAAATATTTATTAGAAAGTGAGTGTAGCAGGGGTGACACAGGAGCCACAACAGGAAACTTCAAGAGGGCGAGTCCAAGCCGATCCACAAAGTTAACATGATTACAGTGTAACGAACTGACACTGACGTCCTGGCTCTCCGCTCTAATATAAATGAGCTAAGTGCCATCAGCTGAAACCACTGATCCCCGCTGATCACGTGATGTAAACAAACACGCCTCAGATCACAAGGAAACTACAACACAGACACACGTGACAACAATAACATGAAAGGACAGAGCGCATGCATCTGACAATCGTGACAAACATAGGCTCATTCTGAAAACGTAGCCCTATACATATTTCTGGAGATTGTGAATTATGTAGCCAGATCTACGTATGGCTGCATTCATTCATTCATTCATTGATTCATTCATTCATTCGTTTTCTTTTCGGCTTAGTCCCCTTATTAATCCGGGGTCGCCACAGTGGAATGAACCGCCAACTTATCCAGCATATGTTTTACGCAGCGGATGCACTTCCAGCTGCAACCCATCTCTGGTAAACATCTGCACACACTCATTCCCACTCATACACTACGGACAATTTAGCTTACCCAATTCACTGATACCACATGTCTTTGGATTGTGGGGGAAAATGGAGCACCGAGAGAAAACCCAAGCGACCACGGGGAGAACATGCAAACTCCACACAGAAATGCCAACTTATCCAGCCGAGGCTTGAACCAGTGACCTTCTTGCGAGGTGATTGTGCTACCCTCTACGCCACCATGGCGCCCTCATATGGTGGCGTTTCATTTTTTTAAATGAGTGCTAAAGGGCGGTATGATGCCGTTCCTTTTTGTGCTTTCCAACTGAACGCTTACCTTCGTATGGACAGCTTTCCTGCTGTTACCAGTTTGTCCAGTTAGCTCACCATGTATGTTGGCAGACTTGAGGCACAGAGAGGAAATTACCATGATAACGGGGTTCAAGTCTGGTGAAGAACAATTCCAGAAAGCAGGTAAGACAAAATCCGAAGCCTAAAAAAGTAAGTAACAGAGTGAGAATGTGGAATGTGGCTTTTTAAATTTGTTATTTGGGTTTAGCGAAGTGGGTGGGTGGGTCAATTTGTGCTTTATAGAATACTATTGGTTGGGGTTAGGGAAGTAGGAGGGTGGGTCAGTCGATTGGTCAGTCAGTCAGTCATTCAGTAAGTCAAACAGTCAGTTGACAGCAGCCTCTGGTGGATTTACGAGAGAACAACAGGCGCAAATGGCATTCTCGAGAGAAAGTTGAGATCTCAAACAGCATACTCAGCGGCCTCTGGTGGATTCGCGAAAACAAAAACTGCAAAAAAAACGTAGCTCCCGGGACGTATTTGACGGTCTCCAGAAAGGTATATAGAGCAGGGATCACCACTCTCAGTCCTGGAGGTCCGGTGTCCCTGCAGGGTTAAGCTCCAGCTTGTCTCAAAACACCTGCCTAGATGTTTCAAGTATACTTACTAAGAGCTTGATTAGCTTGTTCAGGTTTGTTTATGTAGGGTTGGAGCAAAAATCTGCAAGACACCGGACCTCCAGGAACAAGTTTGGTGATCCCTGATATAGAGGTATGTTTTCAGAATGAGCTGGGTTGCTTTTTTATATTTGAATTACTTCACGAAAACCTGCTATATAAATATTTTATAAGAATTGTTCACCTAAAACTGAATATTTTCTCACTATTTATTCACCCTCAAGTGTTTTTAAACCTTTATGAGATTCTTCATTCTTTTTCTGAACACAAAAAGGGATATTTTTAATAAAGCTGAAAACCTGTAACCATTGCCTTCCATAATGGGAGAACAAATATTAAGGAAGTCATTGGTGACAGGTATTTTTCTTCAAAATACCTTCTTTTGAGTTCAACAGATGAAAAAAAGTCAAACAGGTGTGGAACAAGTGAAGGGTGAGTAAATTTATAATTTGAACAAAGATGATGTATTTGTAAGGAATAATTGACTTTAGACTTTTGAGTTATTATGAAAAAATAGCACACAACCAAGGTGGTGACCAACCTTCATGTTGGTCTGTCAAGTCTTTGGGTCCCCTTGAAACATTATCATTGTGTCCCTGCATTGCACATCAATCTATGTGGTATAACATGTAAAACAGGAACATGAAAAAAAGATTCTTAAAGTAACTCATACAAACACTTTAATCATATCATTGGCTCATTCAGATTGAGGTAAACAATTTGATTACTGATGTCCATGTAAACATAGTCAACGAGACTAGTATGGAGCTTGTGAACCATTTGAACCTGCAGCTTCAAATATGTACGTTGTATTTTGAAAAAAAAAAAAACGCTGTAAAATAAGCACTCACCATATTTTCTCAATCCAAAGGGACAATAAAAATTTGAAAATCAAGATTTACTGCCAGACTGTTCCTCCCTCAGGAACTTAAACCATCTCTACAATATAATGCAACCATCTCCAGCATCTCCTGACGGCATCTTCAGAGTTTTCATGTAGAAAACAACAGCATGTAGGAAACAGCGGGTGAGAAATCAGGACATCTAAATGGGGAGGGGGAACATAAAAGGACAGTAAATGGGGTAGAAATCGCTTGGCAGCGCAAGACGGCACTTCTTAGGTAGAGTCTCCTGGAATATAATGGCTACCTGAGAGGAATAAAAGATTGAAATTGTTTGGCGTTTTAACACCATCAAAAGCTATTTCAGTCTCTTTTTTTATTATTATTTATTTATTTATTCTGAGAGAGAGTTCTCCTGGCATGACATCAGCTGTAGCAGAGGTAAGGCTGAGTGTCAAAAAGAGAGCTTTTACAGCTTTGGAGAAGCCATCTTGCTTCTGACAATATTTACATAGCCCCCCTACAGTTCACTAAACTGAATGATGTTACAACGCTGTTCATTTTTCAGGGTAATTAATTTCACCACCTGGCAGACAGAAATAATAAAAGTGGAATTTATTGACCCGTTTGATGCAACAGAGATGAGATGCTGTGGATTGTAAATAAACAAAGATCCTTTATTATAAGTAGAACAGACAGAGGTAATGGGGTTTTCATCACTGTTATAGAATCGGTTGAACAAAAACTGTTAGCTCAAGGCAACCTTGAAAATCTTGTGACCTTTCATTTGTGCTGCTGATCCAAGAACAATGTTTACTGGCTCAGTGTGGGACAAACTCCTCCATCAGCAGCTTTGTTTCTTCCTGGAACAGCATTTTCGATCAATCAAAACCCTAACACTACCCCTACAATCACAGGTCAGGGTCAGGCTGATACAATTGAGTAGCAGAGCAACAAAGTTAGTCGCTTCAGGACCACGTTCTACAAGTTTAAATTGGTTTAAACCTGCAGCTATGGTTAACTTTGGAAGATTTCTTTTCCACACTATAACACTATCAGACAGATAATAAAGACAATAGCTGTGTTTGAAAGCTTGTTGCCTTGCTGCCCAATCAGGCAATGACTCTGGGGTCAGCATTACTGGATGAAGGCACTGTGTAAAATAGATTTCTGACAGACTTCATAGAAAGCATAACATGATTTAATCATGTAAAACAAGCTAGAGAGAGTTTAGGTGACAACTAAGGAGATGTGTGCTTACTACAATATTAACTATTAGCACAAGAAATTCCATCAAAGCACTGGTCGAAAACATACATTTGCAAACAAATTGACACCCATGCAGTCCCTCAAGATTTAAGAATGTTAAAAATGAAATGCACAGGATTGTGGGATATCAAGACAGCAAAGGAAACCAAACTTTGAAACTAGACTTTGAATTTCGATCAGAAGAAAGTACCTCACGAGACAGGAATTGATTTAGGGTGCAAATTACAAGGGGATTTAAAGGTAATTTAATCCAAATACAAAATTTGACTTACTCTCAAATAGTAAGTAAGTAATAGTAAGTAATAGTAACACTCTTTATGTGTTTATTTTTTACTGTTGAAGATATTTGGAAGATCCCAATACTGGTTTGCAGCTGAAAGGGCATCCACTGTGTAAAACATATGCTGAATAAGTTGGCGGTTCATTCCACTGTTCATTACCTCAGTAACCCACAAAATGAATGCAGATGTTAATCAGTTAAACTAAACCAAGAACCCGGTAGGAAAATATATAATTATTTGCTAAATTGTGCTGAGAATCAAATATTTTTTGGTGAGTCAATTCAGTTTCGATTGAAGCAAGTTGATGGACAGACTGTAATGAACTATTATTTAAACTGAAGTGAACCATTTTGAACTGCATTATTTGAACTGAATATACGGAATCCTTTACATGAAGTGAATCTTTTTCTTTACTTTAACTAGATCTCTTCTTTACTGTATTGCACAGTTTTTGAACAAAAGTTTGAGTATAATTCCCTGAATGCTTAAGTTTAAGTTGTCAAAGTTACTTTTTGATGTTTTAAGTTCATTCTTTTAATCTAAGCATTATCTGCTTGTTAAAGTGGTGATGTATGAAATACTGTTTCAGGTTCCAAGTTGCTACTCATTTGAATTGAGAAAGTAGTTTATGACGTCTTTGTAGTCATATCACACATTAAAGTGAATTTTATATAAATGCATGGTGTACACAACAGTCTCTGGACTTGCTGTATCTCCAACATCAATATTTTAACAATTTATATAATTTTTGTTTATCATTTTCTGGCCGCCAGATATTAGGTATGGATATATAAACTGCGATCTGGATTTTTAAAAGTGTTACAACACTTTGTAAACGTTTATTATTACCATTTGTTGAGTTACTCTATACAGTTTAATACTGCAGCTGCTCAGGATACGGCCTGGTCCAGGATTATGTAAACCTTGGGATCATCTCGTCACAGGTCTTGGATTGCATCAGTGGCCCTGCATAATCTCTGGGGGCCTTGGGATGAGTATCCCCAGGTGGAAATAGAGAATAGAGAGAATAATTAGCGTAGCTGCTGTTCATAGTGTATTTAAACGAGAAGCAAAAACCTGAGTGGAGCACATTTATGCATCATACCGCTATGTGATGCATTGAGTGTATGCTTTACTAAAAAGATAGCCGTTTAATCTAGTTTTGAACTGAGAGAGTGTGTCTGAGCCTCGGACACTATCAGGAAGGCTATTCCAGAGTTTAGGAGCCATAAATGAGAAGGCTCGACCTCCTTTACTCAACTTAGCTGTTCTAGGTACTACCAGAAGCACTGTGTTTTGAGATCAATGATTTGTCAATGACTAATTCATGCGTATTACTTTGAAGCTCAACATTATTGTGATATAATTTCTAAATTGACACAATTGTGAATTAATTACTTTATTTTCTTAAAACAATTAACTTAATTTCAATACAGATTTATTCATACAAGCTAAAGTTTGCGTTGACGAACCTACTGGCCTATAGCTAAAATTAGCATAAAGTGCATATTATTGACATGAGTGCTTCTCAATCACGATTTAGTAACCTAAAATACTGGTAAAAGGCTTATCCATCTCCCAAAAGAATCATAATCATGAGGTTATCCCCCAAAAGGAAGCATTTTGAAGTGAACTTCAGAATTAAGTATGCATTGCTGATGTTGTTAAAGTGATCCTTCAAACGTCTTTCACTCTCCCCATATCCTGGTCCACCTAAGCATCCACACTATCTTTTGCATTGTCATCATTTTCACTTGACATTGACACTGTCCTCCTCTAGGCTGTGAAAACAATTACAAACAGCACTTCAAACTTGTCAGGCCAAAGCATCTCCTTTCCCCTTCACTCCCTCTCTCTCTCTCTTTGTCCCAGAAGCCCATGCCTCATCCTCCTACATGGGCCTTCTATAGTTGTGGATAATGAGCTGGGACTGAGGCGGTGGAGTTTGAATCCTCATGCCTGCAAGCGGCTGTGTCTCTATCTGCCTCTCCTATTACTCCATGTTGCCTTGACTACTGCTTTAGAATTACTGTCAGTGTGGGGGAATTAAAAAGAAAAGTTCTTTGTTCAAAATCAGCCGTTTCCAATGCTGGCAACTTACAGCGAGATCAAACGTCAGCAGGCAGACGCACAGCTGAGGCGACTGAAGGGAGAAACACTCTCCTCAGAGACTGCAAGTGAATTTACTGGCGGAAAAAAAGACAGTGTTGAAATACAATGCATCATTTATACTGTAGGAGCTAATCAATGGGGGGTTTGCGTGCGTGCCGAAATCTCACACGATTAAGAAAGATCGCTGAGCTTTAAACAGAACTAGCTGGTTTTAATTGATCATGTAAATCTGAGAATCTTTAGTAGTCTTCTTTACTGTGTTTATTTTATGAGCTTGTAATTGTATTACTAATAGCAATGATACGAGGCCATTATCAATGTTAATCTGCTGTATGTGACAAAATGCGGATGTGGATCAATTCTTAATGTTATCACCTGCTCAGTTTTACCTCACTACGCAGTTACCTTTATAGCGTACACGCTTTTTACTGTGGAAAAAATAATGGTTCCCCTTCTAATAATGGCTCCCAGTTCACTTGTATTATTCATTGTGCTCATCATACCCGAATTGAACATTTCTGTTCTTCATAGGTGTACAAGAGGGAACATGACATTTGGAGCACATCCTTTAAGTGGGAAACATGGGAACCGTTCGGCCCACTGAGCAGCACCGTGGCTCCCAAACAGCCATTTTATTCCATTAAAACATTTTCATTTCTTTTTTTTTTGCGACAAAGAAGAGACAATAGATTGCAGAAAAGGGAAACTATATTTTTTCTTAAATTTTTTTTTGTCTATTTACTACTAAGTTTTGTAAATAATTCATTCATTTTCCTTCGGCTTAGTTTCTATTTCAGAGGCCGCCACGGTGGAATGAACTGCCAACGATTCCAGCATATGTTTTACATAGCAGATGCCCTTCCAGCCCCACACATACTCATACACTATGGACAATTTAGTTTATTTAATTCACCTATAGAGAATGTCTGTGGGGGAAACCTGAGCACCCGGCAGAAACCCACAGCAACATGGGGAGAACATGCAAACTCCACACAGAAATGCTAACTGGACTAGCCAGGACTGGCACTGGCGATCTTCTTGCAGTGAGGCGACACAGTGCTGTCCAGTTTCATTAATAATAAAAGAGTAAAATATTTTTCACATAATAAATTAGCCCCATAATGCCTACAAAATGTAATATTACTACACATTTCAGTAGACTAATTATCTCTAACAAACACAGAACACCCATACACAGTGTGCTTTTTAATAGTGCTTTTTCTCCATAAATAAAAATTGTAACAGAGCTGCAGTGATGTTTTGTCTGAGAAAACAGTTAATGGTCACTTAGTAATCTATGTACACTGTTGGGAAAAAAGGAATATATATATATATATATATATATATTTGTATCTTGTTTGTTCATTACATTACATTACAATTGTATTGGTATTGCTTAAGGTAAATATTAACTGAAATTCTTCTGTTGAGTCTGATATGTTTGGATACTAATGATGCATTTTTGCAGAAGTAGATAAATGCTTGTCTAAAAGTAACTTGAGCTCTGCAGCAAGACTTCCTGTGAGCACAGAATATTTGCAGTTGAGAAAGGCTTAGGCTTTTAATGTTGTGCAGACAATTCGTATTGTTTGTATTGATGTATGGATAGGTGCGGCCAATGGAGGACTGGAGAATGATTGACAAGTGACAAATTTCACTAAACTTCACCTGTTAATATCAGCTGCCTATAAAAGTTGGAGTCAGAAAATGAACATTGTTGCGCACCTCCTGAAATGTAACTTTTGCATTGCATTGAGGATAACAGAATTCTGTGAATCGAATTATTCAGTTGTATACAATAAATTGTTACAATGTTTGACATTGAAGAAAAACCTTACCTTTTTTATAGAACACGCATGGAATTAATTAAATATTCCAACAACACCCACTCACTAGACCGCATTGATAAAAAGGTTGGGGACCACTGGTCTACAGAACAAACCATCATTATATAATGACTTGCCTAATTACCCTCACTTGCCTAATTTACCTAGTTAAGTAAAATATGTACTGTCATCATGGCAGAGATAAAAGAAATCAGTTATAAGAAATGAATTATTAAAACTATTATGTTTAGAAATGTCTTGAAAAAATCTGAAACAGAATAAACAGAAGTGCGGTTTGTCCAGATTGACGTCATCGGAAGGCGACTAGAATGGCAGCCTCGGTGCGAAGCTCCCCAGCTGTTGCAATGTTTTTGTTTGTTTTTCCTGTTTTGTGTTCATCCAACATGATCAGTTATACCAGGGATGAGCTGCTGAACATTCTGCAGTGCACACCAATTGATCACCAGCCGGTTTTTGACTTCTCCGGCGTTTTGCAGAGCGTTGTCCTCGGCGTCGCGACGTCTCTATGGAAACGCTACAAGACGCGCAGACGGGGAAAGCGAGCCGGCGCGCTCATCAAAAACAGACTGCGCGGTTTCAGAATGCCGCTTCCTAGCATTCATCTCGCGAATCTCCGCTCTCTTCCTAACAAAATGGAGGAATTACTTCTGCTCACACGCATAAATAAGGACTTTAACAACTCTGCTGTGCTGTGCTTCACAGAAACCTGGCTAAACGAAGCCATTCCGGACAGCGCACTACAACTACCAGACTTCCAGCTGTACAGAGCAGATCGCGACACGGAGGCAACTGGGAAAACGCGCTGTGG
The DNA here is from genome assembly GCA_903798035.1 of Danio albolineatus. Taxonomy (NCBI): domain Eukaryota; kingdom Metazoa; phylum Chordata; class Actinopteri; order Cypriniformes; family Danionidae; genus Danio; species Danio albolineatus. Next base: position 3,290,401 of record CAIGQQ010038995.1, read on the forward strand.
AGGGACATGCTTTTACATTAACAGGAGGTGGTGTACGGATGTAACTGTGTTAAAGAAGATGTGCTGTCCTGACGTGGAAGTGCTTCTCATTAACTGCAAACCGTTCTACTCGCCGCGGGAGTTTTCCTCGTTTATCCTGACCAGTGTTTACATCCCACCGCACGCGACCGTGAGTACTGCTCTTTCACTGCTGGCTGATCTAATCACAGAGACAGAACAAAAACACCCAGACTCTGTTTTTATCATTCTTGGGGACTTTAACCAGGCAAAACTCACACATGAGCTGCCCAAATTCAGACAGCACATTACATGCCCTACCAGAGACAATAACATTCTGGACCATTGCTACACAACAATAAAAGATGCATATCGCTCCGTGGCCAAAGCAGCTCTAGGACTCTCCGATCACTGCCTGGTTCATCTTATACCAACTTACAGGCAAAAACTTAAAACTACTAAGCCAGTATTAAGGACTGTTAAGAGATGGACCAACGACACAGAGCAGGTCTTAGAAGCTTGTTTTGAATGCACGGACTGGAGTGTTTTTGAAGCTGCAGCCACTGACCTGGATGAGCTCACAGAGACCGTAACATCATACATTAGTTTCTGTGAGGAGTTATGCATCCCTACCAGGACCTACTTATCATTTAACAATGATAAACCATGGTTCACACCAAAACTTAGACAGCTTCGTCAGGTCAAAGAGGATGCCAACAGGAGTGGGGACAGGATTCTCTACAACAAGACCAGGAACATTTTAACAAAGGAAATTGGTCTGGCTAAAAAGAACTATGCAAAAAAGCTGGAAAACCAGTTTTCTGCTAACGACCCTGCATCAGTGTGGACTGGTCTGCGAACCATCACGAATTACAAATCATCTCCCCCCAGTATCGATGGCAGTAAACTTCTCGCTAACGACCTGAACACGTTCTACTGCAGATTTGACACCTGCGACCAGACACCCTCTACACAGCCATCAACACCTCTACCCACCTCCATCAAAACCGCCCTGACCATCTTTATACACAGCCATCAACACCTACAGACATCTCCCTCTCCCCCCCTGATCTTCAGATCAGTGAGGATAATGTGCGTCAGGTCTTCAGTAAAAAGAAGAGAAGGAAAGCGCCAGACCCAGACAGTGTCTCACCAGTCTGTCTGAGAACCTGTGCTAACCAGCTGGCCCCCATTTTCTCGCAGATCTTCAACAGATCATTGGAACAGCGCATAGTTCCATCCTGCCTCAAACGCTCCACCATCATCCCAATCCAGAAGAAACAAAAGATCACTGGACTCAACGACTACAGACCTGTCGCCTTAACATCTGTGGTCATGAAGTCATTTGAAAGACTGGTTCTAGCATATCTGAAAGACATCACCGGACCTTTGCTGGACCCCCTGCAGTTTGCCTACAGAGCAAACCGGTCTGTGGATGATGCAGTCAACATGGGACTGCATTATACCCTACAACATCTGGACAAACCAGGGAACTATGCAAGGATTCTGTTTGTGGACTTCAGTTCTGCCTTTAACACCATCGTCCTATCACTGCTCGAGCACAAACTGACCCAGCTCTCTGTTCCTAGCTCTGTCTGTCAGTGGATCACTGACAGATAGACAACAGCTAGTCAGAATGGGCAAAATCATGTCTGACAGCTGCACCATCAGTACTGGTGCCCCCCAAGGATGTGTTCTCTCCCCACTGCTCTTCTTCCTGTACACCAACGACTGCACCGCAAAAGATCCCTCCGTCAAGCTCCTGAAGTTTGCGGATGACACTACTGTTATCGGCCTCATCCGGAACGGTGACGAGTCTGCATACAGACAGGAGGTGGAGCGGCTAGCTTTATGGTGCAGTTACAACAATCTGGAGCTGAACACGCTCAAAACGGTGGAGATGATAGTGGACTTCAGGAGAAACCCCCCTGCACTCCCCCCGCTCACCATCATGAACAGCACTGTGGCTGCAGTGGAGTCATTCAGGTTCCTGGGCACCACCATCTCTCAGGATCTGAAGTGGGACACTCACATAGACTCTATTGTGAAGAAAGCCCAGCAGAGACTGTACTTCCTCCGTCAGCTGAGGAAGTTCAACCTGCCACAGGAGCTGCTCGTGCAGTTCTACTCAGCTGTCATCCAGTCCATTCTCTGCACTTCAATCATCGTCTGGTTCGCCTCAGCAGCCAAATCTGACCTTCGTAGACTACAGCGAATAGCCCGGACTGCTGAACGAATAACTGGCACTACCCTTTCTACACTTCAAGAACTGTACTCTTCCACAGTGAGTAAAAGGGCTCGCAAAATCACCCTGGACGCCTCGCACCCAGCACACTTCCTGTTTGAACTGTTACCGTCTGGCCGGCGCTACAGAGCACCGAGCACAAAAACTGCCAGACACAGGAAAAGTTTCTTTCCTCAGGCCATCTACCTCATGAACAGTTAATATTTCTCCTATTGTGCAATAAATGTGCAATGCTTTCTCACACGCACTTGTACACAGCACCTTATAATAATATACAATGCAATACTTTTCCTTACGCATTTGTACACAGCACCTTATAACAATATATAATGCAATACTTACTCTTTTGCACACATCACCTTATAACCTGTATATTTATAACAAATCTGTACATACATTTCAACATCCAGATCGTTGGACTGCATCTCTGTTTAATGTCTGATGTCTTCTTTTATAATATTTATTCTGTGTTGTCACTTGTCACTTTATGTACACTGGAAGCTTCTGTAGCCAAAGCAAATTCCTTGTGTGTGTTAAGCACACTTGGCAATAAAACTGATTCTGATTCTGATTCTGATTTATAAAGTAATTTCCAGAGGATCACATGCTTGTGATTGAACACAACTGATATTGCATTAGCTCCGCATATTGAACCAATCAGATAAATACTGACTCACTATAAATAACCAGAGTTTTCCACTCCAGTCATCTTCGTCTTGAAGAATCCCCCTTCCACTCCTACTCTGTAAATCTGATTATTAATAGCAACCTGTATGTATAATCATTTATTGTAAATCTCTGTTCATAACTAATGCAACCTGTATATAATGTTCATAGTACATCCATATGTAAATATCACCAAAGTTTTTCTATAATTGCACTTTATAATTTATACCTGTATCTGCACTTGCTGCTATTGCCCTCCTGGTTAGACCTAAACTGTATTTCGTTGCCTTGTACATGTGTAATGACAATAAAGTTGAATCTAATCTAATCTACTCATTCCCTTCTCCTGGCAGCGTGGCACAGTGGCCTAATGGTTAGCACTGTCGCCTCACAGCAAGAATGCCACTGGTTCGACCCCTCACCAGGCCAGTCGACATTTCTGTGCGGAGTTTGCATGTTCTCCCCGTGCTCACATGGTTTTCCCCGGGTTTCCCGGTTTCCTCCCACCATAAGACATACACCAAGAGTCACCGATCTCAGTCCTGGAGGGCCGGTATCCTTGCAGGGTTTAGCTCCAACTTGCCTCAACACATCTGCCTGGATGTTTCAAGTATACCTAGTAAGTAGTCCAGTAAGAGCTTGATTAGCTTGTTCAGGTGTGTTTGATTAGGGTTGGAGCTAAAATCTGCAGGACACCGGCCCTCCAGGAACAAGTTTGATGACCCCTGACATACACCATAAGTAAATTGACTACTCCAAAGTAGCATCTTAAGACAAACTCTTAGCCAGCTATATCTCAGCACATTCACAAGCAGGGGAGTTCTCGAGACCTACCTGAGCTCAAACTCCCCACTCGCCCTTCAAACGGGAGGGAGCCCCAGGCTCGAGGATATTCTGAGCTCAGGGCTCTCTCCTGGGACAGCATGCCAAACAAGCTTTATTATCAATCATCAGCCAAGTGTGGACTCTTGAAATTGGGGAAAAATATACAGGGTGGCTAATAATTCAGGAGGGCTAATAATTCTGACTTCAACTGTGTGTTAAAATGTGTGTTTAAAATATTATTTGAATAAAGGCATTTTGAAAACAGGATTACAGACCAGTATGACAGATGAAACAAATTAAACACACAAGAACAACCCTCACATGTGATCCACAAAAGAGCAAAGGAACAAAGCATTAGATTGAGAAACAGGAAAGAGTGAGAATGACACGAAAGCAGGCGATCCTCTTCCCCTCGGGCCACACTTCTGAAAACACAGACTCCAGATGCGTCGTCATCAACTAAATCCTTTTGGGAGAAGACAGGAAGAGAGAACGGATCACGCTCTCCCTGAGATGGATAGATCATGCTGGATGTCGACAGGGCTCTGTAGGCATCAGATGTTTTGGAAAATCATTCTGCCGAATTACGGCCTCGTCCCACCAGCTGACTTGTGAAAACTTGATTTGGTAGGGGGCGTCACACCTACTCATTGTTTACACTCAAACCTGTGCTGACGTCTTTCCTGTCGCAACGGAAAGTTTGATATATTGAAGGATTTGTACAGGGATTACAGTCCTGCTGTTATTCAGAAGAAGAAAACCAGCAGGAGCATTTTGTATCAAAGGAATGAAGTTTCAGAAAGTGTTCTGGCTCTATTTTTTATTTATTTTAATATTTTTGTGACAGACAGACTATATAATTAGGGACAAATTATTTTTATATTAAATTCATTCATTCATTCTCTTTTCGACTTAGTCCCTTTCTTAATCTGGGGTTGCCACAGCGGAATGAACTGCCAACTTATCCAGCATTTGATTTATGCAGCGGATGCCCTTCCAGTTGCAACCCATCATTGGGAAACACACATACATTCTCACACATACACTACGGACAATTTAGCCATACCTGTCAACATTGGGATGTGAAAATAAGGGATATGCCCACCATAATAAGGGACCCCCATAAAAATCCCCAAATTACTAAATATGTTCTTCTGGAGCTGCTTCATTGTAAATAAACAGTTAAACGTTTTTTTTTTTGTTTTTTTTTTAATAAATAATAAATAGTATACATTAGCAGCAAATAAATAGCAAAACCTTTCAGCTTATTACAATTAATAGCTATTATAAACAAATAGAATCAATTATCAAATCTCATTAATCTTCATTTTATAAATTACACATAAGAGCAACGAATGAATCTCATTTATTTTGATTTTTTCATTGGATTACATTAAATAACAGAGGTGTCACTTTAGGCCAGAATTCTTTGCTACCAGGGCATTATTTGATTATTTGTGGATTATTGGTGTTCATATAATCATTCTCACTGGCTGTTTCTCAATTCCAAGAATGCGGAGAACGGACTCGTGTTCTTGTGGAGACCGGTCTTCAGGTCACATCGGGAGAACGAACTCGGGAGACCGCGAGGACGGAGAACGCGTCCTGTGAGAAATGAGATGCTGCGTTTTTCCTGATGGTCACATGACCCTTACGCATCTTTAACCGAAAATTATTTAAATATTACAGCATTCATACTGCGAGTTATTGTTTCCCCCCATTTCACAATATATACTGCATAAAGACTTTACAAATATAGGCTGCACAACACAAATAACGCAGATTTTAATGCAAAATTTGGCAACACTTTATTTTGATGGTCCATTTGAGTGTTAGTAGACTATCTACTTATATCTGTTGATACTGACATTTAACTGACTATATGAAACTCTGCAAGTACGTTAACTTACACTAACCCTACCCCTAATCCCAACCTAACAGTCTACTTATAATCTAATGAGAAGTTCAACAAATGGACCATCAAAATAAAGTGTGACCCAAAATTTTAACAAATAAACACCCTTAATGTGCTTATGCCTTTATTAAGATTTTCACATTAATGTTTACTTTTACCGTCTCATTGAGGGAAACTCCTGAGGTAAATAAGTTATATCTCAGAATTTTTATAATAAATCTATGCAAAATGCTGCGCTTCCCACCTCCAGTCACAATGACTTCTGGGATTTCTAGAGCGAGTTCGGTGCTCAAGTCTGCATCGGTGCATCCTCGATATCAAGAACTTTCTCATCCGGGAACTTTCATGCGTCCTCCGTTCTTGCGGTCTTGAGTATTGGAACTGAACTTTGGTGGATGATGATGACGTTACGAGGACGCAAGACCGTTGAAGAACGCATATTGAAAAACAGCCACTGACTCTGTTCATGTTTACAAATCCAAGCACATGTAAGTGGTTACTCATGTCATGATATGGTATAGTATGATATGTGATGTCACAAAATTGAACATGTTTTGATTTTTTTATTGGGGAATGATGAATAGTGCTTTTCCAGATAAAAAAATACATCATATATATATATATATATGATGTATTTATATATATATTCCATGGTCTGTTGAAATTCTTGATTCTGATTGGCTGGAGGGTGTGGTATATTTTGTTCAAACGCACAGGTAGTTCCAGACAGTTTTGATCACAGTTCGAAATAAATGCGCTTCTCCCAAACGTTTGCAGTTACTATAGCAACTCGCATGTCCTGTGCATGGAACCGATGAGGGCTATTAATGGCGGACGGGAAATCCGCAAAATTAGGAAAATACTCATCAACTATGCCACAAAATCAAGTTTCAAGAGTTTTCAAGCGAGAATATAGTTATTTTAAAGTCAAATCGGCAGTTTGTGTGCATGGATAGCGCGTCTTTAAAAATGTTGGAAGCTCCAGGCGGTCAGCAGCAGCTCCGCGAACGGCTTCCCCCAAGGGAAGCTTTATGTCGGCCAGATAATCTCCGGTTCTACGCCGCTGGATCTAATCTCTTGCATCTCTGTTGTTAAAACGGGATAAATAATTAATCTTGGGTGTATCTAACAGTCAGTCTTTGGACATTTGAACCTATTATTTTTTTCTCAGGTGTATTTTTTGGCAGATCACAAAGATAAGTTTCATAATTAATCTATGATCATAAATAATGTAATATAACACTGATACTTTGTGTTTGGCTGATTGCTTTTGTTTTGAATAAATAAAGCAGAATGTTCTTTTACTTGTCCCGATATGCGTTTCTTTTCCTAAATTTCCCTACATATTTAACAGCAGAGATTTCTGAAATAGGCTCTGGCTGCTTTTTCTTCATAATACGTATTCCTAAAGCGTATTTAATTGATATGGTTCTTTTTATAAGTATAATATTATTAATATTGTATGTTCATTTTGATATGCAAATCGTAGCCCAGCTTTCGCAGTATTAATGTTAAGAGATATACATACAGATCCTCCCTAATCCCCTCATCAGAGAACCACACTCCGCTGCTCAAACAATTTTTCATTTAATTGTTTGCTTGTATTTTCATGTTGGTCCTAAAAATTCAATGTCACCACATCTCATTCTGGAAGATGAACAAGTCACGACATCATTACAGGGTTCAAACTAATGACCAAATAACCAAAGCAAAAAAATAATTAGCTTCTAACTCACAAACCGCGATAAGAACAAATGGCAGCCTGAATAAATGAACAAAGGTAAGAACAGCAAACCTTGATTTCATCCACATGAAACAACACTAAGCTGTTTTTCACTTTTATTTCGACCTAGAGAAATCACACTCGAAAAGATAGCAAAAGCAATTTTCCACATCCATCACCGGCATTCATATCTCATCCGTCTACTTTGCTTTATCTTCTGCTCAGTAACTCGGAGTAAAAGACTTTCTTTAGTTCAATGACCTCTCATTTATGCTGTCAGAGTTACTGGTTCAATAAGACGTAAGCTCTTCATAAAATTTGTTTCACCGAATATTATACCCAGTGCTGGTAGCAAGCAGAGGGGGTGAATTTCTAACACGTTTTAAAGCTGTCATTGAATTGAATATGCCTCCGAAGCCCATTTAAAATATTTGGAAACATATTAAAGTCTTGCATTTTTCATTAAAATGTTTCAAAAAATACATCTGGCTTAATAATTCCTTGCACACGCTGCGATAAAAATGTCTGCCTTCTAATAAAAAATAGTTTCATTACCAGCTATGCAGTCATCCGTGAGGCAGAAATGCGTGTCAAAATAATGTCTGACTAAGTTAAACAACCAAACGTCATTCATTGCTTTACCCTTTATCTGCAAAGAAAAGCTGAATGCCTTATATGTGGAGAAAAGAAAAGAAAAAAAAAAACACTTGAAAGGAACCCAGTGCTCCAGTCAGAATAAAAAGCCTCAGTCTGTATCATCGATTTGTCTGAATTATTTGAGAACATACAGTTGCTTTGCCTGACAACCGCAAGACTAATGAGAGAAATATTGGATTTTCTCTCTTTTGTTACAGGGCAGCTTTTGTTTTCATACAACCAATAATGATAATCTTTGCAAGAGTTATTGGGTACTTGTTTCAATTTTTTTTTAATTTCGATAACACTTTAGAGTAAAGTTCAATTGCTAAGTTATAATAAATGCAATATAATGTAATATAATATAATATAATATAATATAATATAATATAATATAATATAATATAATATAATATAATACAATATAATATAATAGAATTTCCCAAAGATGGGTTGTGGCTGGAAGGGCATCCGCTGCGTAAAACAAATGCTGGATAAGTTGGCGGTTCATTCCGCTGTGGCGACCCCGGATTGATAAAGGGACTAAGCCGAAAAGAAAATGAATGAATGAATAATATAATAGAAAATTATGTTAAGAAAAAAACATATTTATCAGTGATATACACTCACTGGTCACTTTATTGGGTACACCTTTCTAGTCCTTTTGCCTTCAGAACTGCTTTTATCCTTCATGGCATAGATTCAACAAGGTATTGGATATATTCCTCAGAGATTTTGGTCCATATTGATATGATGGCATCACGCAGTTGCTTCAGATTTGTCGGCTGCACATCCATGATATGATTTTCCCGTTCCACCACATCCCAAAGGTGCTCTATTGGATTGAGTTCTGGTGAGTGTGGAGGCCATTTAGGTACAATAAACTCATTGTCATGTTCAAGAGACCAGTCTGAGATGATTCACGCTTGATGACATCAGTAGTCATCAGAACATGAGTACACTGTGGTCATAAAGGGATAGACATGGTCAGCAACAATACTCGGGAAGGTGGCATTGACACGATCCTCAATTGATACTATAGTTATAATAGTATTGTTATTATATTATATAGTTATATAGTTATTATAATGGCCCGAAAGTGTACCAAGAAAATATTCCCCCAAACCTTTACCCCACATTATGCATTTTAGGATAAAGTAATGATTATTACAATGAGGACAGTTCATGTTCAGATGTGAGTGTGAAAAGTTTTGAGGCTTGTATATTAAGATCGTTACGGTGGTAACTCTGCACTTAGATATTTGACTTGTGATCTCCCAGTGGAGTGGATTTCTGGGGGCTGCTTAAATAGTTTATGTAATAATGAAATATGAATGTTTGATCTCACTCAATTCGTAACAGAGTGGTTATTTGAGTTACTGTTGCCTTTCTATCAGCTGGAACCAGTCTGGCCATTCTCCTCTGACATCAACGAGGAATTTTGCCCACAGAACTGCCGCTCACTGGATATTTTCTCTTTTTCGGACCATTCTCTGTAAACCCTAGAGATGGTTGTGCGTGAAAATCCCAGTAGATCAGCAGTTTCTGAAATACTCAAACCAGCCCGTCTGGCACCAACAACCATGCCACATTCAAAGTCACTTAAATCACCTTTCCTACTCATTCTGATGCTCGGTTTAAACGGCAGCAGATCATCTTGACCATGTCTACATATACTGAGTTGCTGCCATGTGATTGGCTAATTGGAAAATTGCATTTATGAGAAGTGTACCTGATAAAGTGGCTAGTGAGTGTATATTCATTGTAATAATATATTGGTTATATTAAGGTTTTTAAATCACAATTATATTTTTTATTAGTTGCGTTACTTTTTATGGAAAGTAATGCGTTACTTTTGAGTTACTTTTTCATACCTGCCTGAGGCTTGATCTCTTTCAGAACTTGCAGGGTATTTTTCTTTTTTAAATACTGTTTATCTACATCTTCATTTACCTTTACAAAAAAACTAATTAGGGCCTCACAGTGGTGCAGTGGGTAGCACAATCGCCTCACAGCAAGAAGGTCGCTGGTTTGAGCCTCGACTGAGTCAGTTGGCATTTCTGTGTGGAGTTTGCATGTTATTCCTGTGCCAGTGTGGATTTTCTCCAGGTGCTCAGGTTTCCCCCACAAGTCCATAGACATGCGCAATAGGTGAATTGAGTAAGCGGAATTGTCCATAGTGTGTGTGTGAATGAGTGTGTATAGATGTTTTCCAGTGATTGGTTGCAGTGGGAATTGAATTTGCATAAAACACATGCTGGACAAGTTGGCGGTTCATTCCGCTGTGGTGACCCCAGATTAATGGGACTAAGCTGACAAGAAAATGAATGAATGAATGAATGAATGAAAAAACTAATTAAAAAAATAGAACATTGTTACCTTCTGAGAACATCCTGATGCTATACATGCTATATATATGGATTAATGAAAGTTGAAAGCAATGTGTTTGATACTTTTGTCTTATTAGTTCAGTAAAATCAGTGTCCACTGAGACAAGCCCCTTTTCTTCCATGTGTTCAAAATAATACCTCCATCACAGAAATGTAAGGCTCTGCCATTTTGGTTTCTGTCTGTTCCTGCTGGAAGCTCATTCTCTCATTGGGCGAGATTCAAAAGTGACTTGAATTCAGCAAATTAATTAATCTAAAGAGTAGTTTGAATTACTTAAAAAAAAATAAACCTCAAATATCATTACTTATTTTTTTAAAATAATGCATTACTTTAATCAGTACTTAGAAAAGTAATATTATTATAGTACGTAACTCGCATTTACTTGTAATGCATTACTCTCAATGATTTATCCACTGTTTATATCTGAAAATTTTGACCCCCACAAACATCTATACAAATTTGCTTGGTCCTTTATATAAAAGTAAATAAATAAACTTATCACAGAAAAAACAAAACAAAAAACTGAACCACACCACATTGATCTTTGAAAGATTAGGATAGAAGCTAGTAGGTCTATTTATTTATTGTACTGAATCTCTTGGCGCATTTTAGCAGAAGCTGATTATTGCTAACTAAATCTAACAACCCTTTTCAAATACTAACAACATTATTTTCTACATAATTACATCATTATTTCTAAAAAACTATATTTAAATGAGCGACACCAGACTCTCTTCATGCCATGAAAAACCCTCTGCTGGCTCTCATGTCACTACTTTCATGCCATGTTGCTGTGTCGAGTGCTTTGCAAGGTGTGTTATTATACCTTACAAATTCATCGCAATGTGTTTCCAAGTAAAGCAAGTATTTCAATTTTGAGAAACAGCTTGTCCTAACAGCAAGCAAGAGATTAAATGAAGTGTCACGGTTAAATACAAAGAGCAAAGGGAGCAAGTGCATTGATGTTTTGTTTTTTAATGAAAAATGCTTTTTTTTCATGATTACTGTCACGCTGTTCTTGTTCTGGCACCACAACTTATTTTTAATGATGCAATGTCAGAAAGTCATAGAACAACATACACTGTATTATAATTTAAATCTGTGATTTCATTGTTTCTTGTGTTTGTGGTCTCAAACTGAATTAAGCTTTTGTTTTAGTTATTAGTGAAGCCTGAAATTATTCAACCCCCTGGTAAATTTTGACTTAAAGTTACTTTTATTCAACCAGCAAGTTTTATTTATTTATTTTTTTTTTTCACGAATAGTTTTGAGCTTGACTGTGAACTATATACATACGCTACCTGACAAAAGTCTTGTCGCCTATACAACTTTTAGGAACAACAAATAATAACTTGACTTCTAGTTGATCATTTGGCAGACGTGGCATATATGAAAGGGTGCATGACTAGGCCTGTCACGATATCTGTTTTTTGTTGTACGATATATTGCACCAAAATATATCGCAATAAACAATATTGTTGTCATTTTAAGAACACATCATATTTTGTTCTTAAGAATATTTAATTTAATTTTGTCATTTTAATCATTCAATGATTAGACATTGGAATCAGAATGTGAAAACGCATATCCAAAACAAAGAATAATAAATGTTAACAAAAAATGCAAGGTAAAATGTAACAGAGGTTGCGATATCTGCTCCCAGATCTATTTTCAGTTGTCAGGCACCCACATCAAAATATACTGTAATCATTTATGGTAAATACTAGTGTTTTTTTAACCATACTGACACTGACACCTCCAATAGAGATAGAGAGGTTAGGCAATCAGCTAAAATATTGCAAGAATTGTTTTTTACGTGTGGGCGATATATATTGCATCACCAAAAATTATTGAGGTCATGTCCATGTATTGTGCGATAAGTCGATATACTGATTATTGTGACAGGCCTATGCATGACTGGGTTTTGTAGTCCATTAGCCTGCAGATTTGTAGTCCTATGTGATGTGCACAGACTGATTCATTGGTGATCATGACAAAGGCAAAGGCCTCTAGATTAAGCTAATTTTACCAAAATAAAATATGATCATGCGTTGATTTTTAATTGTTTTATTAGGACAGTAAGGTCTGACTTTGCTTAGACAAAAGTCTTGTCACTTAACAGAAATAACGTAGAGTATAGAATATAAAGTCATGGTGCAGTGGAAAAAGAATTAATATTGTGACTCCATCCTCCATTTCTGCAATGACTCAAATAACTTACTAATAAAGTCATCTGGAATGGCAACGGAAGTGTTCTTGCAGGACTCCCAGATTCTTTCATATTCTATGTCTTCTTCTTCATTTTACCCCAGACATGCTCATTAATGTTCATGTCTGGTGACTGGGCTGGCCAATCCTGGAAAACCTTGACCATCTTTGCATTCAGGAACTTTGATGTGGAGGCTGAAGTATGAGAAGCAGCGCTATCCTGCTGAAGAATTTGCCCTCTCATGTGGTTTGTAATGTAATTGGCAGCACAAATGTCTTGATACCTCAGGCTGTTGATGTTGCCATCCGCTCTGCAGATCTCTTGCACGCCTCCATACTAAGTGCAACCCCAAACCATGATTTTTCCTTCACCAAACTTGACTGATTTCTAGAGGATCTTGGGTCCATGTGGGCTCCAACAGGTCTTCTGCGGTATTTTTGATAAGTGGGATGCTGTTTAACACACGATGCATTGTGATTGGCCATACAATCAAACATTGTCCTAAACCCTTCAAAGGGTTTACCCACTAAAGCCACAGCTTCGAAGGGATTAGGATGCAGGGATGAGTATTATGAATGGAACACAGGGTGCAACACCAAACAACTTCCATGTGCAAGGGATCATGGGGCTTAGAAGTGACCAGTTTTGAGTACTTCAGTTTTGAAATATTGACTATGGTAGCCATGATTGTAATTGTTTTCACTTCTAAGTGATGCATTCTGTTTGGAAAACACCATATGTAGGAAATGTAACACCATTTACCATAGTTGCCAGTATTGGTTTCAGGACTTCCAATACAATTCTAAAAACAAAGAGTGGGATTTTTTTGTATCAGTTTGAGTTAAACAAACATATTTTGAGCAAAATGTTTCTCAGTGTTCAGTTTTTATTTTGTAAACAAACGCCTCCTCCTCAACAACACTGCAATTTACTGAAGCCTGCTTTCTTTCTTTGTGAATGTCTTTTAGAGACATGAGCTTTGTAATTTTGCCAATCTTTTCCACATACAATACAAAATGAATAAAAAAATTATTAAAACACATCAAGTGATTTAATTAATTTATTAATGTATACTCTAATGCAGTGGTTCTTAAACTTTTTTCACCAAGTACCACCTCAGAAAAAATTCTTTATCCAAGTACCACCATAATGACCGGTATTAAAATTCAGTAGCGTTGTATGCCTATTTAAGCAGCTACAGCTCTGCATAATTCAAAAACGAGGCAGATTAATTCCTTTTATTATGAATATTTATTACTGTCAGCCACTTTAAACATTCTAAATAGTTCGAACATTAACACTGTCCTGTGCTTAGAGGTAAAAAAATATATATATTTAAATTAATAAAAAATTGCACTGTTGTTAAAAAAAATAAATACAAATTCTCCCCGTGTTGGCGTGGGTTTCCTCCAGGTGCTCCGGTTTCCCCCACAAGTCCAAAGACGTGGTATAGGTGAATTGGGTAAGCTAAATTGTCTGTAGTCTATGTATTTGAATGAGTATGTATGGATGTTTCCCATAGATGGGTTGCAGCAGGAAGGGCATCTGTTGCGTAAAACATATGCTGGATAAGCTGGCGGTTCATTAAAAGGTCGTTGTTGTTAAAAAGTCAAAAGAAAACTAAATAGTATTATCATAAAATGACCTATTCATCAAGTTCCTTGGACCTCATAAATATAGGCTACATGTATTCATAATCATATATAAACTCTTTTTGAAATATATGGTGCATGTATACATGACTTCTTGGTATGTCTTTAAAATCTAAACTTGTATTTTAAATATATTAATTGGATTTACATATTTAAATTAGAAATTAGACATGCTTACTGCGTGTTAGAGTAGTCTTTGTGTGTCAGAAAAACAAGTGATTGAACTATACCTGTCAACATTGGGATATAAATATAAGAGATATGCTCCCAACAACCATTACAAATATAGGGAGGAAATTAGCTTCAAATGATAGAATGCATAATAAAAATTTGAAAATTGAAAATAAAAGGTTTAGCCTATTAAAATGAATATACTGATCACATTGCTGTTATCGTACACGTCAAAGAGTTAAAAGTGTGTTAATTTCGTAACTTTAATTATTCAGCGATTCCCCTGTGTACCACTAGAAAGAAGCCTGCGTACCACTAGTGGTACACATACCAAAGTTTGAGAACCACTGCTCTAATGCAAAATAAGCAGAGCATTGGTTACAAATATGAAATCCAGTATTTTTGGTCAAGGTCTTTTAATGTACTGCAGTACATAACTTTCTAAAATTCTACTTTTTGTATTAATACTATATGTTAGGCACCTTGGGTGTGAGAGTAACAAAATTTCGATTCTCTGTATGTCCTGTACATGTGGTTGAATTGACAATAAAGCTGACTCTGACTTAAATAAACAAATGTTAACAAAGCTATGTATGTTTATACTGGACCAGCATGTGTCTGTGCTGCACAACCTCTCCACTCCTCTCGCCATCTCATTGTAAAAAAACTGTAAACAAATGAACAGATAAAAGTTTGCGTCTCATTACCACTGAATGACTCAGCAAAATACCCACCATCCCTTTCCAAGATGCTCTCTGGAATCCATCTCTTGTATAGTTTATAGCAAATATCTGAAGGTCTTTGATGTACTTTGATCATGCAATTGATTCGACTGCTTCAATGTTCCCTGTTCTAATTTTGCAATGCTCCGTTTTCTATTTCAGAAGTTTAATCTATAGTTTATTACTGTATTAAAAAGGTCATTTTAGTCTTGTGATGCAGCCTTAAGTGTCACACAATCCTTCACAAATCATTACAATCTGCTGCTCAAGAAACATTTATGATCATTTTCAGTGTTCATGAAAAACGTTATGCTTCTAACATTGCTAGATTTGTCTGGTAAACAGCCTTCTATCAACACACTCGACCAAGGGCATCTCAGGAGCCCCACTCCAATGATTTAATTCTTATCTCTCAGGTTAGACCTTCAGGGCACTTTAGAGGCCTGGAGTGTCTACATCTCAGCGGCTAGCTACGGGGGTGCCTCAGGGCTCAGTTATAGGACCACTTATATTCTCAATCTACATCACTTCAGACGTACGGCCTTCCATATCAACATGATGCTGATGACATTCAAGTTTACTTCTAATTCAAGCCTGATGATCCAACAACAGATGCTTGCATTACAGTATGTCTGACAGTCATTTCTTATTGAATGTAGGGCCATCACAAGCATACATTCAGCCAGCGAACGACACATATTATTGCCATCCCAAAGACATTTCCCAAGGAACATCAAGGACTTTCACCTTTTCTTTTTTCTCTTGGTGGAATAGCTTAGCTAGTTTGACCCAATGTTTTTTAGGTTTTAGCCATTTTTTAGAAACAGCTAAAGATATTTTTTTTCTCAACATTTGACCATTAGCAGTAGCACATTCTGCTCTATAGCAATTCTATCTACTTATTACTTACCACCTTTAACCATTACCATTGATCTATTTATTAACACATAAAACAAAGGTGTACTGCATTACACAAACCGGGACTTGTCAAATTATTTTTGCTCTTTTGTTTTGTGGTTCGATTGCTTCTATTGTCATCATTAAGTTTCCATGACTGAATAATTTTCTAAATGACTACATGTAATTTGTTTGTTGAAAATAAGGATCTTACATTTTTAAACAACACAGGTTCATTATGAATATATAACCCCGTATAGACCATTTCAATATGGTCATGTCATTGGCCCATGAACATTTCCTGCTTATCAAACTATTTCATAACTGTACTAAGAGGCAATTCAATCATAACTTAGGGCCCTATCATACACCCGGCACAGTAAGGCGCAAGATGTGTTTGCGCCGACGTGTTGCTATTTTCAGATCAATGCAACCTTAAATTTTTACATTTTCCAATACTTTGTTTAAATATCAAATCCATTTGCACCACTTTGTGGACTCTTGGGTGTTCTAGTCTAGAAAAGAGGTGTGTTAAGGTGCCTTGCTATTTTGAGGAACTAAAATAGACTGTGCAATAGACCAGCTGAAAGCCTGTCTGCCTACCGGTTTTGGACCATATGGGGCATAGCATGCGTGTTTGGATATAAATTAGAACTGAATTTAGAAATAGTTTTGAAACAAATCTTTGTGCTTAACAAACAAAATTAACTATGTAGGCTAATGGATGTCCTCAATAGAGTGTACAACACTGTTTCCTTATCTACGAAAAAGAGAGAAAGAAAGTGAAAGAAAAGGCCGATTGGAGGAGGCTCATTCTTTATCCTCGCACTGCAGATGATCTGTTTAACTGTTTTCTCTCTAGTGAAGCGTTCAGTTTTTCCACTTACAAAGTCTGCCATGTAAATAGCCACCATGGCATGACGCAACTGACTCTTAAAGGGAATGGGAGATGAGACACTGATTGGTTTATTCTCAAAACACACCCATAACTCATTAAGAAATTAAGCACAACCCTGTTAGACCATGCGCCGTGGTGTAGAGCGTATTTATCCATCCTTAAAATAGCAAAAGTGGATTTAGAAATGCCCTTTATGACTTTGCTCCCTGTACTTTAGACTTTGCGCCTAGATCGTTAAAATAAAGCCCTTAATGGTAAAACAGCTATCATTACATTACATGAGGCTCTTTTTGGATTTTTGGAAGCTGTAGAAACTAAAAATGTAAAACAGGAAATATGGTGGGACCATTGTTATTGTTTATTTCCCTCAAAATGATCTATACATTTCTGGAGAGAGCAAATTATGTAGCCAGAAGTACATATGGCTGCATTTCGTCTTTCAAACTAACACTGCATGCTTTTATGACACTGCAGATGGCTTCTGTTTCTTTTCACGCTACCAGCCAACTGCTTCCCTCCATGTGGATGGCTTTTCCGCTGTTACCAGTTTGTCCTGTGGCTTGATGTGTACGTTGGTGGACTTGAGACGGAGTTGACTGTGATAAAGTGGTTTGAGCATGGTGAAGAACAGTTCCAGAAAGTAGGTAAAACAAAATAACAGGGTGAGAATACGGCAAGATCTGAAAATGTGGTAAAAATCAGGCTTCCGTGAGGGATTTTGTTTGTCTGGATTGCTTTTGAAAACACTATCGGTTGGGTTTAAGAAAGCGGGTGGGTGAGGGGATTAATTGATTGGTTGGTTGGATGGTCAGTCAGTCGACAACGGCCTCTGGTAGATTTACGCGAGTAGAGCAGGTGCGAATGGCACTCGTGAGAGAAATTTGACATTTGAAAAAGAGTACACAGCGGCCTCTGGTGGATTCGCGAAAACAAAATCTGCAAAAAAAGGTACCCTTCTGGGACATATTTTGCTCTCTCCAGACATCTATGCAGGGGTACGTAAGAGCCTGGGTTGTTTTTAAACCCTGCTTTACATAAAGCACACACTAAAATTCAATTCAATTCAATTCACCTTTATTTGTATAGCGCTTTTACAATGTGGATTGTGTCAAAGCAGCTTCACATAGAAGGTTATAGTAAATTGAAAATGACAGTTTAGTTATTAGCTAGTAAATTAATAGCTAGTATATAGCTGAGATCAGTTCAGTTCAGTGTTGTTTAATATTCACTACTTAGAGTTCAAACACTGAAGAGTAATCCATCGGTGCGCAGCTCTAGCTGCAGTCTAGTCGCCGGAGGCTGGAGAACTCGAGGCTCGTCTGTCCTTGGAGGGTCATAGGAATCCGTCTCTTGCTTGCTACTCCGCCAAGCAGCTGCTCGGGATACAGCGAGGTCCGGGGTTAAGGAGCCTTGGGATAGTCTCGTCACGGGTCTTGGATCGCATCCGTGGCGCTGCAAAGTCTTTGGGGGCCTGGGGATGAGTATCCCCAGTTGGAATAGAGAACAAAGAAAATAATTAGCGTAGCTGCAGTTCATAGTGTATATAAATGAGATGCGTGGAGCACATTCATGCATCATACAGCTAAGTGACGTATTGAGTGTATGCTTTACTAAAAAGATAGGTCTTTAATCTAGTTTTGAACTGAGAGAGAGAGTCTGAGCCTCGGACATTATCAGGAAGGCTATTCCAGAGTTTAGGAGCCATAAATGAGAAGGCTCGACCCCCTTTATTTGATTTTGCTATTCTGGGTACTACTAGAAGCCCTGAGTTTTGAGATCTTAAAGAGCGGATTGGATTGTAGCGAGACAGAAGGTTGGTTAGATAAACAGGAGCTAGATTATTTAATGCTTTATATGTAAGAAGTAATATTTTAAACTCAATACGAAACTTAACAGGCAGCCAGTTTAATGAGGATAAAATTGGGGTGATATGATCATATTTTCTAGACCTGGTAAGAACTCTGGCGGCTGCATTTTGTACTAGCTGAAGTTTGTTAATAGAGGAGGCTGGGCAACCAGCGAGCAGAGCATTACAGTAATCCAGCCTGGAAGTCATAAAAGCATGAACTAGCTTTTCTGCATCTGAGATGGATAGCATACTTCGTAGCTTAGCAATATTTCTCAGATGAAAGAATGCAGTTTTTGTGATATGGGAGATATGGCTTTCAAAAGTTAAATTGCTGTCAAATATGACACCCAGATCTTTAACAGTAGAGCTAATGCTAACTCTGCATCCCTCTAGTTGCAGGTCGAGTTGTGAGATCTGCTGTGTACAGGATTTAGGTCCTATAAGTAATAGTTCAGTTTTGTCTAAGTTTAAGAGAAGGAAGTTGTTGGTCATCCAGTTTTTAACATCTTTAATACACTCAGTTAGTTTTGATAGTTTAGAAGTCTCGTCAGGAAATATATAATTGAGTATCATCTGCATAACAGTGAAAGCTGATACCGTGTCTTCTAATAATGTCTCCCAGGGGCAGCATGTAAATTGTAAACAACAAAGGGCCTAAAACTGAACCTTGAGGCACCCCATACTTAACTGGCCTGACTTGTGAAGGTTGTCCATTAATATTCACAAACTGGTAACGATTAGTTAAGTATGACTTGAACCATTGTAAAGCCGTTCCCTGGACACCTGTAGAGTTTAAGCGATCTATGAGGATATTGTGGTCAATTGTGTCAAATGCGGCACTAAGATCTAGCAGGACTAACAGCGAGATGCACCCTTGGTCAGCAGCTAATAGTAAATCGTTGGTTATATTTCTAGTATTTTAGACATAAATGGAAGATTTGAAATAGGCCTATAATTAGCTAAGTTGCAAGGGTCCAGTTGTGGTTTCTTAATAATAGGCTTAATAACAGCTAGCTTGAAAGAGTTTGGAACATGTCCTAATGACAAAGAAGAGTTGATAACGTTAAGAAGAGGTTCTCCTATTACAGGTAGCAGTTCTTTCAGTAATTTTGTTGGATTTGGGTCTAGCATACTCGTAGCTGGTTTAGAACTACTTATAATTTTGTCTAGCTCTTCCTGTTCTATGTTCTCGAAGAACTGTAGGCTAATTTGGTTCAGTGGAATGTTTACTGGATCTGAAGTATAAGGCTGTACAGAGATTTTAGCATCTATTTTTTGTCTAAAGCCTTCTATTTTATCACTGAAAAAATTCATAAAGTCTTCACTACTCATTTGCGGTGTGATATTTTGTTCCAACGATGACCGATTGTTTGTTAATTTAGCAATGGTGTTAAATAGAAATCTAGGATTGTTATGGTTATTTTCTATCAGTTTACGGAGGTGCTCGGCCCTGGCAGATTTGAGGGCCCTCCTATAGCTGGACATACTGTCTTTGTACGCAATTCTAAAGACCTCTAAATTAGTTTTTTTTCCATTTACGTTCCAAGGCACGGGTTGCTGTTTTGAGAGCGCGCGTATGACTGTTATACCATGATGTAGTTTTATCTTCTCTAGTCTTTTTTAATTTGATGGGTGCCACAGTGTTTAGTGTGCTAGTAAAGATGGCATCCATGCTGTTAGTTATTACATCGAGGTCATTTGCATTTGCAGGTGCATTTCGAAATAAAGAAAGATCAGCAAGTTATTTGCGAATTCCTCTTTGGTAGACGGAACGATAGATCTACTAAGGCGATGTATTGGTGCGGATCTGCTAATGTCAGGTAAACATAGCTTGTAAAGTAAGAGGTAGTGGTCCGTAATATCGTCGCTTTGTGGTATAATCTCTACATCCATGACCTCAATTCCATAAGAAAGAATTAGATCTAAAGTATGCTTTAAGCGATGCGTGGGACCAACAACATTTTGCTTTATCCCAAGGGCATGTAGTAGATCCATAAATGCGAGCCCTAGTGTATCATTAGCGTTATCTATATGGATGTTAAAGTCTCCTACAATTAGTATTTTATCAGTTTTAACTAGTAAGTCAGAAATAAAATCAGAAAACTCTTTTAGAAAATTGACATAGGGTCCTGGGGGTCTATATATGGTGATTAAAGCGAGAGATAGCATTTTATTCATAGTATCCGAAAGCATAACATTAAGCGCCAATACTTCAAAGGAGGTAAACATAAGTCCGTTTCTCTGATTAACATTAAGAATACCACTAAAGATTGATGCAACTCCACCACCACGACCAGTTTGACGAGCCTCATGCTTATAAGAGAATCCTGGAGGAGTTGCTTCATTTAAACTAATATAGTCATTTTGTTTCAGCCAGGTTTCAGTGAGACAGAGTGCATTAAGATTGTTATCTGTAATAATGTCATTTATGATAAGTGCTTTAGGTGCTAGTGACCTGATGTTCAGGAGACCTAGCTTTACAATATTTATATTTTCATTTTTTGGTATTTTTTCTGGTTTGATTCTTAATAGATGTCTTCTAGAGCACACAGTACGCTTATTTCTTGGTCTAGTAATACGAGGAACAGACACAGTTTCTATGCGGTTAGCCGGACATGCAATATTGTGAATTAAGTGGGATGAAGAAGGGTCTATATGGCTAGAATGTGGATTTTTTGAATGTTTACTTACTAGTCAGACAGAACGAAGCGTCCTGGAGATGTTGTCCGACAGCAGATCAGCTCCAGCTCGACTGGGGTGCAGCCCGTCAGTCATTCAGTTGATCTAATATGTAATTATATGGCAGATATAATAATATATACCAGAAATTATATACCAGAAATTATAGTTAGGCATAATTTTGGTAATTTTATTTGATGCAAACACTAAAATGGGACGCCTTGACTTTGACCCACATATAAATATTACAAACAAAAAAAAATGCAGAAGCTATACCACTAGACTAACACGTCCTACACTTATATAAAGTTCTGAAAACCCTTTTTTCCCTTTGGTGATGCCTTTTCGCTCAGAGCACAGAGTGAGTCATAAGTACTTCATCATAATCACCGCAATTTAAACTAGGGAGGGAGGAATTCATTCTCGTTTCAGCCTCCACTCCACCTTTCTGTCTTGATCTTCTGTCTCCAGAGCCAAAAGCCTCTGTTCATCACCTTTATCTCAGACTGTGTCTTTCACCAGCTTCCCCTCAGCCACGCTGGGGCTGCCACTAAACACATCTCAGTGATACCAGCGCTCATCAGCTGCAGAATTAAAACAGGAGGGTGGGAGGAGTAGGAGCGCATCTCCAGAGGAACTGCCAGGAATAATCGTCATTTTGCTCTTCTGCAGACTCCAGTCCAAGGGCAGCTCACCGCGGACTGATAGATTAATTTCTGCGAGGAATAATTGGAAACGTTTGCATTCCCTTGTTCTTCCTTTTCTCTTTGAGATAGACAGAAACTTTGATGTGCATTCATATGTGGAATGAAGCAATATCCTTTTGAGCAGCTGAGTGTATTGTTTTAGAACATCAAAGTACAAAAGTGCTTCGACAATAACTTCACGCTGTAATTTACAAATATACGTTTTAGGGAATAAAGCATACATTTTGACAGCTGACGTTTCTGGAATTGCGGTTTAATCAAAAAACAAACAATAAAAGAAAATGATTAATAGAGCCTCATACTGCAGTCAGATGTCCAAATTCTTGCTTATTGCCATGATGTTTTAAATTATGTTCAATACCCGCCTGTCAAATTTACTTCACATCTACAGTCGTTTGCAAAAAAAGAAACAGATCAATCTATTCTATAGAAACTGGGACCCAAAACAACTGCCGTAGGCAACTGCAGTCAGACTAGGTCAGACGCCCCCTATGTGTGGCGCCCCTATGCGCCGCATAAACTGCGAACCCCCTTTTTGTGCCACTGCTCCTAGTAAGTAGTTATCTCTTAAGAGCAATCACTATCTGTTCCTTAGCTACTACAGCAGGGGAGTTCTCGAGATCTACCTGAGCTTAAACTCCCCTCTCGCCTTGCAAATGTGAGGAAGCCCCGGGCTCGAGGATCTTATGAGCTCAGGTCTCTCTCCCGAGACAGCATGCCAAACAAGCTTCACAATCAATCATCAGCTAAGTGTGAACTCCTGAAACCAATTTAATCATTATCGTGTTTAATTGTCACTACAATTGTTACAGTGTTTACAATCATGGAGGGAAGGAAGCCTCCTGAACAGATATGGCAATAATGAGTTTTTTGATACAGACACAAGCTGCATTCGGTAAACCACAGCAAACTTGCTCCATCTGACCAATAAGAGCAGAGCAAAGTCAGAAAGCATGGGTTTAGAATGAACATATCTGGTACAGACTGTTTGAGGAATTAAGTTAAATGTATATTATTAGAAAATGCATGTGTTTTTCAGATCTTTAATGCAGGCGTACCTATTTAAGGATAGCAAATTAAGAGCCTTTTGTCGACTGGTATCCCTAACAGTGATTTTATCCATTATTGATTTCCAATTTTGTTCATCACTGCAGCTTAACACTCAAGGTCAATAAAACACACTAACTGGACCAAGCCAACCACCCGAACCAAGCTACAACACAATACAGTATACATTTGCATCCTTACTCTTCGAAATGAGGTACGCTAAAGGTGCATTCGGTGAGTGATTGTGTGAGATTTTGATGTATTATGTGAATAAACATCACTCTGATGCAACTGCATTATTCTGGAGCCGCAGTCTTTGTGACAGTTTATTAGGTTTGTTATTGAGTCCATGTGTCATTGTCGGTGGGTGTTCTTCAGGCCGAGCGTTACATCTGTCACTTTTGATTGCTGATGTAAGCTATACTGAAAATGAATGCCTGAGCGCTCTAGCATTTGTCTTTTATTTCAGTTTACAGAAAGTAAGAGCTTGAATATCTCTCTTTCTCTTTCTTCAGAATAAAAAACATGAATTGGAAATGCTAACACAGGAAGATTGAAGTGAACTGATTGACTGAATGTCACATTTCAAAGCCCAGTTAAGACAAACTTGCAAACCAGAGTTATTTTAGCATCTTAAGGGCTTTTTACACTGTGTTAAACCATGCTTTTAACCCCGAGTATCGGAACATTTCACAGCTGTAATTCAGAAGAGCTTTGCAGCAGAACATAAATATTAGACATCAGAAGTGAACACACTGATGCTGTCAGGTCTGCTGGATTGGTGATACATTATACATGTGACACTGACCCCATTTAAACCTAACAACCATCTCAAATCACATTCGCATGTCAGAAATGCATGCGACAAAAGTGCATTTGTTGTGTAAATGCATCTTAGGCCACATCGAAGAACTCCCCACCGGTTTATTGAGCATCTTAAGCATGCCATATCCATACGCAGTGACGCATCACTTTGGATAAAAGCATCTGCTAAATGAATAAATGAGAACCACGTGAAGCACACACAATTGAAATGCATTTTTAATATTAATACAAGTTTAATATAAGTACTCAAATGAGCGTTCCACTCGAAACATTTTGGCGACATCGCGATTGAATTATTGCGTGTTAAGTGGTTACTGAAGGGAAAAACAGGTGCTTTTAAATATCAGGGGGAAATGACATGAGATTAATGCATTTTAGTGAACGCCTGTTTTAATTCAAAGCAACACTTCATGCAATAATGAATTTCCTATGTGTGTACATCTTTCTTGATCAAGGAGTAATAGTAAATAATATAATGCTACCACCTTCTAATGGTTTTTGAAGCTCAATTCAATTCAATTCATCTTTATATCTATAGCGCTTTTACAATGTCGATTGTGTCAAAGCAGCTTCACATGCATTATAAAAAATTGAAACAGTGTCAGTCCAGTTTTCAGTGTTGAAATTCAGTTTAGATCAACTCTGCGTGTTTTAATATTTACTGCTGAGAGTCCAAATACTGAAGAATAATCCATCGATGCATAGCCCTACAAGTCCCGAACCATGCAAGCCAGAGGCGACAGCGGCGAGGAAGAAACTTCACCAATTGGCGAAAGTGAAGAATTAAAAAACCTCGAGAGAAACCAGGCTCTGTTGGGCACGACCATTTCTCCTATGGCCAGACGTCTTGTGCAGAGCTGCAGTCTAGGCGCCGGAGGCTGGAGAACGCTGGACGTCCATCACGGAGAAACCGCAGGTGGGTCAAGCTCAGATGTCACAGCAGGTGGGTGAAGCTCAGATGTCTCAGATGTAAACACTCATGCAGTATGAGCAAATAGTTTTAGCTACAGCTTGTTTTCTTTGCAATTATGCATTGGATTTAGGAAAAATGGCATGTGTGAGAAAACGTGTCCCTGTAACGTATTTAAGACTGTCAAAAATTTGCACAGCAGACTCTAGTAGATTTGTGAAAACAAAAAAAGGAAGAACTCGTAATTCAGGGTACATATTTTCAATCAGCCCAATCCCAATTCTACACCTTACCCCTAGTCTTGCGCATTTACGTGAAGGGGTAGGGGTGTCCCAATTCTCTTTAGCTTGAAGACGTAGGCCCTATTTACACTAATGCGTTTTCGTTTTAAAACGCATAGGTTCTGCTACGGTTACGCCATCCGTCCACACTACGCCTTTGTTTTTCGAGCCCCGAAAACGGAGCGTTTTGGAAACACTGGACAGGCCGTTTTCATTCTAAAACACTGCTGCTCCATCTCAGTGTGGATGGGGGGAAACGGAGTCATTTGAAAACTTTGAGACTTGCTACTGAGATTCGCTGTTGGGTCATTGCGTAACCTCCACCTATTCGTCATGCCCCTATCACATGACTATAACGCCACTGGAAGACTGCAGACCAGCCTTCACTGTAAACAACATGGACAGAAATGGGAGCGTCATTTGCACTACTGTCCGTTTTAGGCGCCCTTGTGCAGTTAAACTCTGCCTGTTTTACTGCAACAGCTGCACACTCTAAAAAACGTTGGGTTATTTATTTAACCCAATGGCTGGGTTAAAAATATTAACTGCTTTGTTGGGTTATTTTAAACCTTTATTGGGTTATTTCTTTAATAACTCAACCAGTTGCGTTAAGATTTTTGAATTTCACAGTCAATTGATGTAACTGACACAGAACAGCTATGCGTGCGTGATGTTGTTTTGCGTTATAAAGTGTAAAGTAATATTGGGTTTTTTTTCTTTATCAAAGTGCCTCTCAACCGTGCCGTGCGTGTTTTTTTTATATCCGTTTCACCTGGACTCTTAATTAGTGATGAGGCAAACGCGCTGTCTATCTACGGTCTATCTGCGGTCTATCTGCGGTCTATCTGCGGATAAAAACGCTTTCTCTTCCTCCCGGGTTTATCTCTGCAGCTGTTGAAGGAACTCATTCATTCATTTTCTTTTCGGCTTAGTCCCTTTATTAATCTGGGGTCGCCACAGCGGAATGAACCGCCAACTTATCCAGCATTTGTTTTACGCAGCGGATGCCCTTCCAGGAAATACCCATCTCTGGGAAACACATCCACATTCTCATTCACACACATACACTACGGACAATTTAGCTTACCCAATTCACCTGTACCGCATGTCTTTGGACTGTGGGGGAAACCGGAGCACCCGGAGGAAACCCACGCAACCACGGGGAGAACATGCAAACTCCACACAGAAATGCCAACTGGCCCAGCCGAGGATCGAACCAGCGACCTTCTTGCTGTGAGGCGAACGTGCTACCCACTAGGCCACCGTGGCGCCCCCTGTTGAAGGAACTGATACACATATTTAAGGTATTCCGCCGTCATTCTAGCCTTTAGGACCCAGCGGAGACATGAACCCGGAGTCGCGTTCAGATTTGCTTAAGGTATGTTGTCTTTATTAAAAACTTTGTCCTTTCGCTAGGAAACTATATTGTAACATCTAAATGCTAATATAGTCACATAAATATGCTACATTTTATTCAGGAAGTTGCTGGTTTTGCCAAGAAGTACGGAATCGGAGCATTATATTATTGGTTATTACTCGCCGCTAGGGGGCGCTAAATGGATCGCAACGTTTCATTCTGTAGCCAAGAAGAAGAGCAGAGCAGAAGCTTGCTATGTCATATTTAATCAGAAGAGGATTCGTTGTCCATTTTCAAGGTACTTGATTATTAACTATTGACAGTTAAATGTTGTTGTTATTATTACTGTTTGTCTGTACTGTATTAAAGGCCCTGAAAATTGCATTTTCCCTACATCTTATGCAAACCTGCAGTGATGAAACCACACCCTGATAATGTTAGATGCTAATAGAAATGTTTAATCAGTTAAATGTCATACAACAATTAAATATAAGCATATATATATATATATATATATATATATATATATAAGAATTGTAACATCTGTTAGCTTGGTATAATAATAATACAAGCTCTTAAACATTCATTGTCCTTGCACTGTTTTCAGTTCAGGTGAGATTTTAGTGATGCTGTGATCACTGAACTAATAAATGTTGTCTGTCAGCTCACGTTAATTTGTGCTTTATTTTTTTCTTTTTGTTTGTTTACTGTAGGTTGTGCTGGACTGAGCGAGCTTTGGACCTCCTTGAAAATCTTGTTGAGAGGTGAGAAAACAACAGCTCTGTATTTTATAATTTTACATGATGTAAAATTGCACCGATACACACACTTAAGCAATATCGTATATTGTAAAGGTGTCTTTACGTCACCATATTTCTTAAAACCAAATTATACATTTGTAATTCTTCTGTAAATGCATTTATACATCTCTGAACAGCACTGGCAGTGTGTAAAGACACAAATTCCTCTTTCAGAAATGCTTCTGTGCCTTATTTGAGTGTGAATATGGTATTAGACTCTATATCACGCATGAGGCCACAGGTAAGTACAGATGACTGATAGAGTCTAAGCACAGTTCAGAAATTTCAGAACTCCTGGAACAGTTGACCAAATAAATTGAGATATTACAGACATTAAACTATTTATATTAATCATTGCATTATGACAGTTTACTGACAGTTTCCAGTTATTCCAGTAGAAATCTGTGGTCAGGAGTTTCTCTCTCTTGCAAGTTTCTGGGCATGTGAATTAAGCACACTGATGAACATCAGTGCACAATTGACCATGTAAAATGGACCTTATTTGCCCACCAAATTTGCAAATGTGATGCACCTTAAAAACTCTCATAAAAGACTAGTCCTGCAGCTTAAAGTGCACATTTTCATAGTTTTTTTTCTCTCTCTATCTGTTTAAGATACCCCTGGAGATGATCACTTGCAGCCTTCCAGTTATCAGTTCTCCATTGCTAAACTGGGTAAGTACATGTTTTTTGTTGTTGTTTGGTCCTGCATACATGTGCAAATTTACAATTGAACATTTCTGTTTTAAGGTTGAAGCAAACATAATTTGGTATATGGAGGAGTAGAAGCAGCAGAGGCGAATCCATCATGTCCTGGAGCTGGGTCAGTTGGCATTACTTTGTGGAGTTTGCATGTCCCCCACAGTCCAAACACATGCAGTATAGGTCAATTTATTAAACTAAATTGACCGTAGTGTACGAGTGTGAATGAGTGTATGGGTGTTTCTCACTGTGGACAAAGAATGGTTTAGTTACCTATATTGTTCAAAATATGTTTTTTGTTCATCTGAGGAGAGATTTAGAACAAAGGGAGGGTGAATTAATGACAGAATTTCCATTTTTGTGTAAAATATCCATTATAATAAATCCAGTGTACTGTTTGTGTGGCATGGATTTAAGTGCTGTTTTTTTAAAATTTATTTTTAGATTGCTCAGGACGGGTATTTTATGCCCACACACCAAAGATAAAGTTTTTAAGGTTTGGGGAGATGCGTCACTGCGGATTCTCTCATAGAGAACCTTGAATCTGCCAGTTCAAGCAAACATTTCATCTGGTGAGAATCCTGTATAACAGCTCTGTTTTAATCCCAATTTGTAGCATTTCACCTTTGATATAAGAGGCTTGTTTTGAGTTTTATAGAATTATTGTGTTTTTTCTGTTTGGTCTAAAGACAGCGATGGAGATCCAGCTTTGGAGATGGTGCTTTAACAACTCTGCCAGCTGTCCTTTCTCCACTGCCATACAGATTGTGCGACCCTCATACCAGGAGGCAAAACAAGAATTTGTTGACCTCTAGGTGCAATATTTATGACAATAAAATTTGGACATTATTTAATTCATGTGTGTATACTTGTATTTCATTCAGTACTTAAAGTAGGAGGAGCAACAGAGACAAAACCCTTTTGTCCTGTTGCTTGAGGATAATCTAAACTGCTCTCAGGCGGTTGTTATTGTGGGAGGAGTGGCACTAAATTCATGATTTAAATAAAGTATTGCCAATGTGTTAGAAGCTGTGTTTTTGTATTTACATATAAAGATGACTCCTACTATTATAAAAATATTATAAATATCAATAATATATTATTATATAGTGGTTAAGCCACTTGCCAAAATAACCCAACAAATCAGTTATTTTGTAACCCAAATAGTTGGGTTAAACTTAACAACCCAATGGATTGGGTTAAAATAACCCAACAGAAGGTCGGTGCCAAAATAACCCATCTATGGGTTACTTGTTGGGTTATTATTACCCCAACTTTTTAAAGTGAGCATATATTCGCAAGAGGCAAGCTACTGTTCGAGCACTCGCTAATCGTTCGCGTTTCAAGCAGCGTAAGCCCTATTTACAGTAGAATGCTGAGCGAGACACATGCTTTCTGTGTATACTTGAACGCGCATGCCCAGAGTGTACGAATGGTCACGTGATATACGTTTTTGGTGGAGTAGTGTGGACGGAGATGTGTTCAGAAACTCTGGGTGAAACGCTTGTGTGGACGCGGATCGTTTTCATGCTAAAACGCCGTTTTAAAACTAAAACGCACTAGTGTAAACGGGGCCATATAGGGTTAAGGGGAAGGGCTAGATAGCCCTCGAAATTGAGATTTTTTAGGAGCACACTCGAAACCAAGTGGTACGAAAATTTCCAGAATACATCATCTGCAATGGAAAGTCAGTAGATGCACACATTAGTTTTTTTTTGTCATTAATATATCAAAAGATGGTTCTTTTGTGGTTTGATTGAAAGATGAATGCAAAATGAAGACATCTATAAGAACACAATGGGTAACACTTTATTTCAATGGTTCATTTGAGTATTAGTAGAATATCTGTTGATACTGACATTTAACAGACATTTATCTGACTATAAGAAACTTTGCATGTACGTCAACTTACACTAACCCTACCCCTAACCCCAACCTAACAGTTTACTTATAATCTAATGAGAATTAGTTGCAATGTAACTTAAATTCAACAAACGGACCATCAAAATAAAGTGTGACCACACAATGTGACCATAAAAAGACAAACAGAACCCTCTCAAGATTTTTCTCATCATTTTAGAGTTACCAGAAACACACTCCTTGCAGCAGATCTTACTTTTTATATATATGTGAGTCTGAGAAATTTCTCTTTACACATTTTATAAGCCCTTCACAAGTTCTCAATTAATAAAAATAATATCACACATACGAACGTGTTCAGCCTAGCACACAGATTTGTTTTAGATGTTCAGCTAGTTGCAAAAATAACTGCAAAATGTATGTCATCAAAGCCGTTTTATTGTATTGTAACTTGAGGTTTCGACATAAAGATAAGTCATAAAGTTTTTTGGGGGTCCATATCAAATGAAGCAAGATAACTGAACTACAAGTGTGAACCAAACTTCAAATTGCACTGGATCATCTCAATTCTGCTAGAATAAAATTGTTATTTACAGTAAGACAGTTCAGTGTTGGGAAGTTGTCCTGCAGTTTGACATTTCTGGTTAGCTGTAATTGCTATATTCAGTCTTCTGTTTCCCTGACTGGCCATATATATATGGTCAGAGTATCAACCGGGTCCAGGATATACAACGATTCAACCTAATCCTCCAAATCTTCCATTAAGCACATTTCAGAGCCCGAGTCTACCATTTGTGATTTCCAGCAAATCTTGTCTAATACCACCACAATATCCACTGACTTCCCTTCTGTAGCGGGATTTATAGGTTGGAGCCTCCTGAAAAAACCCTATATGAGAACAATTGTTTTACTGTAAATAGCTTCTCTGGAATGATTTATGTTTGCCAGCCACACACATTAATACCCTGACCACAAACTTATTTACATATTAATTAAACACCATTATCATTACTCTAATTTATTAATTTATTTGTGCACTTTTATCTATAATTGCTGATAATTGAAATTCAATTATTCTCAGTCCCTCGAGTAACTTGCTTCCTTCTGATCAGCACGTTTATAGATATTCTTATCAGATTTTTTTTTCAATAAATATTGGCCTGCTTTTTTCCCCACAAGCCTCATTAAATGGCCTGAACGAAGCTAGTTTTTGCACTGTGATGTTGTGTTTGACAAGCAGAAGAAGCAGTTTTTTAAAGAACAAATCACAATAAAGCTTTAGAAGGATAATGAGTGAATCACAGGGCGATATAATTCAGCTACGCTCCATTTAAACCAGTTTATGAAGGACATCTGATGAGTTTACAATTACTTAGGCAATGTTGCTTTAATTAAAGTATGAAAAATTGGTCATTCACTCACCCTACGCTCATCTGAGGCTATGTGTTTTTTCCTTCTTCTGTGAAACATAAGATTCATTGCTTGGTGAACCATTTCCGTTAAGAATGCAGGTATACACAACAAAAGAATATTATTTGTGACATTTTCAGAGGTGGGTAGTAACAAATTGCATTTACTTCGTCACATTTACTTGAGTAAATTTGCTGGGTAATGTGCACTTTTTAGTAGGCTACATTTAAAGATGTGTACTTTTACTTGAGTACATTTTTTGGGAACTTTATTGCTAATTTGCTACATTTGACAGCGTTCCTCCATTACTGTCAATTAGTAGTAAATATGATTCATATAGCCCATTTCACACAGTGACACCGGTAAATATCCAGAAAATTTCTGGGACGACTTTACTTGTAAATTCCAAAAAAAGCACTGTTCACACAGGCAAGGACGCTTCGGAAGTTTTCTGGATGTGTATTCACACATCCATTCCAAAATACAGGTAAATTACATCATTAACCAGAAAGGGCCTCTAAATGGTGGCGCTTGTATTTGTAAACATATAAGGGGACAGGCTTTTGTTGATGTTTTCACTTTTATTTAAAGCTTTAGCATTCATGCAGCTGCTTTTTCCCAGAGACATCCAAAGGCAGAAGCGCGAACCGCAGCTAAATGTTTACACATTTGACAACATTACAAATTCTGTGGATGGATAAGTATTGTGAACAACTTTCACATGTTAAGATGTACATAATATTTGTGTGTGCTGGCGCTCACAGAAGCAATTCTTCATGTGCACACATGCCAAGCAACTGAGCTTGAAGGTAAACAAACAGCGGTTTATCATGAGCATTTTATCAATAATTTTTTACACGGTTGGCATTAATAATGAACATTGAAACATTCTGACTAACATATAGCAGCTAAATGTGTCTGGAAAAGTAATCAAAGGCTTTTATATTCATAAACAGCATGGATGTGAATGCGTCTGAATATTCTGATTGGCCGGAGTAGACGTCTTATGTCAGCGCGTTCTAAGCGTGAATGCGCTTATTCTGGCAATTTTCCTGCGTTTACACAGAGCAGCATTCTGGCAAATTACCAGTAATGTTGCAACTTCTCTTGCTGGAAAATTGCCAGAAGGAATTTACCAGTGTTTTCAAAAAGGGCCTGTTCACACATACAGACCTTTCCGGAAAAAAAATTGCCTCATTGGCTGTGACGTTATGCCAACAACATAGTTTTGACATGTGGGTCTCCCTAATTTCAAGTTAGACTGCATGTACTTAAAATATGTAGAAATAAAGTATGTTTTTACAGTATCTGCTGTTAAAAATTATAATTAATTAAGCACATATTATTCATTCACGCCATTAACCATTAAAAATCTAACATTTAAACATTATTTTTAAACAAAAATGGTGTGATAAAAATGAATGAGTGTATACAGAACACAAAAATATTATTTGCAACACGTTTTTGGTGAACTATTCCTTTAAGAATGAAAGTGTACACAACAAAAGAATATTATTTGTGACAAAGGGTTGACATTATGTGAATGTGAACCTCATGGACCTTTTTTGTAAATCTCTCCACTCCTCTCTCTCTCTCAGGAGTCTCTGAAAAATATTTCAGGTTTGGATCATAGAAGAGATATCTACTCCAGTCGGTTCTTTTTGGCCCTTTGTAATAATTCACTATTGATTTTTAGCTTTATAAGCTCTCAGTTCTATTCCATGACATTTTCAGCAGAGAATGATTCTTAAAGAGGAAGCCTGGGGTGCACATTCATCAATAATCTCTTCTAAAGTGCCACCAAAGACAGAGCGCCATCCCCCCCCCCTCTCTCTCTCTCTCTCTCTCTCTCTCTGTGGGTCATTTCTGTTATGCAGTACATTTTGTAACTTTATTGTGATCTATAGAAGCTTGTTTCTTCACAGAATAAAAAAATAAAAAGGTTTTGTGACTTTTTTGACTGATTTGTGAGGGAAAAATCAAAACTGGGAGATATAAACGGAATAAAAGGCAACAATTTAAGACAGCAACAATGCAAGTGTGTTTGAGTAATAAAGACAATTCAGAGAAAAAAAAGATACCAACCAAAATGCTTAATCAGAAGAAATGTAAACTCTGGAGATTTTAGATTCTGTAAAAACGCTGGCTCCACTCAATCAATTTCTGTTGTGACAACATGAAAGAATTAAGTTAACTTTGAACATAAAACCATTAGGTTTTTTACATTTAAAGAAAGATACCTGACATACAAAAAATAGAAAAAGGGGGCAACACGGTGTCTCAGTGGTTAGATTGCTGGTTCGAGTCACGGCTGGGTCAGTTGGCATTTCTCTGTTCTCCCTGTGTTTGTGTGGGTTTCCTCTAGATCAGAGATGCCCAAACTAAATGCCAAAATTGGCCCACGGTAACCTTTGATTTGGCCCACCATCCCATCTGAGAAGAGAGGGAGGATAATAGGTACTGTTTAAAGATTGTCTTCTCAAATCAAATGTAATCTTTTGTTTGTTTTATTGTTTAAAGCTAATTGAAATTGAATGTTTCATTTAAATATTGTAAATTAATCAGATTTAATTTAAATGTACATACCTGATGGATAGAGGACAATGCGGAGACTTTGGTGAGCAAATCAAGGCAAACGCTTGACCTAGTCAGCATTGCACTCCACTGGTATGTTTTTATTGCTATAAGTTATGATTGTAAAAGTCATACAGTATTAGTAAATATGATTAGGATTGTTTTTTATTCATTTTTAAATATTATGAAATAAATTAGGAAATTAACCTTACCTTCGGCCCACGGCTCATGATCATATTTGGTTTTTGGCCCTTTATACGCTTATTTCACGGGGATGCCATTTTTAAACACGAAAGCGAGGCTGCGGTGGGAAGAAATCCGGAAGTAAAGTATCAGCACTGTAAACATTGCAACAACATACTGTGTAATATAAACCTCCAGCTGTTGCCGGGATTTCAAAATGCAGAAATGGTGTGAACAACACTTTAATATCATTCTGTTAAAATTATTTTAAACAGTTAAAAGCATATTAAGCATCAAACAACGTCACTTTAAGAGTAATACGCTTAAGTGTCCTCCTAGACTTCAGTTCATGGCAGCAGGTAAACACTGTGGGGGCTTCCCTGCTTCAGCCTACATAACCCGGTGAGTGATAAAACAATGCAGTCCTCTGTAGCACATCTTTGTGTTGTCTGTAATAGTGTTGTCCCGGTACTAAATTTTTAAAAACGTCAATTTCCCGCTAAGTACCGCTGAGCGCATTCATAAACAGTTGATTTGCCAGAGTATTCGCCAGTGCTCAACAGAAATGACTGTGATTGGCAGTGAAGATTGCAAACACATATAGACGGACACTGAATCGTTTTACAGCTGCGAAGATCAGTCAACTCATCAAGCTGATCGCTAGGTAAACATCAGCGAAGTGCGCCAAGTGCGGTGAACTGTCGTCAAGGCCAATCACAGTCGTTTCTGTTGAGCACATGAACACAATGGCCCGCCATCAACGGTGCCTTACATGTTGACGGGAAACTGAGGTTTTTTTTACATTTCAGAACCAAAATTTTGTATCATACGAGTCTAATACAGTGAAAGAAGCAGTTCATTAACTTGAGTGTGATAAATGGCATCTAAAACGTGTGTTTGGGAAAGAAAACGTTAGCTAACCAGTGCCATTTCCCTTAACTTGGCTGAAAATGAGATCTGATATCCCTTTTTTATTTTCACTATTCATTCAGAACGGGCCTTCGGGTCAGTCGGAAGGCAGTGAAAGTATAAAATTGTGTCACTTTCTCTTTGCTGATAAGATATACAGCCAGGTAGACAACATTCCTGTGCGACTCTTCCGGGTTTCTTCCCACCACAGCCTCGATTTCGCTGTCTAAAACGGCAGCCATATGAAAAAGTTTGGCCACCCCTGCTCTAGGTGCTCCAGCTTCCCCCACAATCCAAAGACATGCGCTACACAGGTAGGTGAACTGAAAAAACTAAATTGGCTGTAGTGTGTGGATGAGTGTGTATGGATGTTTCTTGGTACTGAGTTTCAGCTGGAAGGGCAACCACTGTGTAAAACATATCCTGGATAAGTTGGTGGTTCATTCCACTGTGGTGACCCCTGATGAACAAAAGGACTAAGCCTAAGAAAAATGAATGAATGAAAATAGAAGAAAATGCTCAAAGAAACTGATTGAACGAACCATGGTACCATATTGTCATCTTTGAAAACCTGTGGGTTGATACTTCATCTAATATAATACATAACAAACACAGACACAAAAAAAAAACAGAAGAACGACCCTCTCGCTTCACGCTTGTCATATGAATATCTAACAATCACAGTGACATCTGCTCAAACTCACACATATCTGTACGAGCACTACCTTATTTAAACAGCATTTCCTTAGTCATTTCAGCTCAAATTGGTTTTTCTGTTAGACGGAGGAAGAGTTCAGAAAGATCCACATTTGCATTTTGTTTGGAGAAATTCATAAAGCGATGATCATGCAGGGTCGAGAATAATCCTTCATTAAATGACAACACATAAAAAAATCTATAAGAACTGACAACTTACCCTCACGCTTAAAACAATAAGAGCTGAACTATTAATCTGCTGCATTATAATATATTGAGCCTGAAGCTGTGGATACTCCTGAAGACTTCACAGGCGCTTATTGCATTGAATTAGTGCTTTACGGCTGATTGGATTACTCTTGAAGGCTGGTTAGCATCCTGGTTTTGTCTTTTTGTGCAAACCATGGGCTTAGGATTCTCTCTTTTCGAGTCAGAAACCACTTTCGGCGTATCAGAAGCTGCGTGTGATCAGAGCAGTGCCACTGGGCAGCCCTAGGGCAAATTATGAGCTTGGTTTTTCTGACAGAAGCGCTCATAATAATATTAAACAAGGAGAGAACCGTTGCATCACACTAGAAACAATTCAATAATATATAGAAGGAATTGTTATCGATGGGTGTTTTAATGACTGGAAAACAATTCAGACTTGAGGTAGTATAAAAAAATGGAAATCTGTCACAGTGTGCTGGATTTAGTGCAGTGATGGTCATATTGAAAGACATATCAACATTAAGCTGAGTCCCTTTATGACTGAAATTAATAATTGTAACTTGATTATTAGGTGGCACGTGGAACAGTAGTTAGCACTGTCGCCTCCCAGCAAGAATGTGGCTGGTTCGAGCAAAGGCTGGGCCAGTTGGCATTTCTGTTTGGAGTTTTGATGTTCATTTCATGTGTTCACGTGGGTTTCCTCCAGGTGCTTTGGTTTCCCCCACAGTCCAAAAACATGCTCTATAAGTGGATTGGATTAACTAAATTGGCTGTAGTGTATGAGTGTGTGTGGGTGTTTCACAGTACTAGGTCACAGCTGAAAGGGCATTCTCTGCGTAAAACATATGCCAGAATAGTTGGTGGTTCATTCCACTGTGGCGACCCCATAAAAAAAACAAAGGTAATGAATGAATAAAGGAAGTTGATTTTTAGTGTTAGCAAGAATGACCATTTATAGTTTACTAAAAATAAATATTTTACAGATTATCAAATTGATTTTTAGGACAGGAGAACAATATGAAAGGCAGGTTTACTTATTAAATATCTAATAATTGCTGAGGTAATTAGTTTAGTTTACAAAAACATGTTAGAAAAATAACAAAATGACTAACATGAGCTTACATTTCTAAAAATAAAAGCGATTACATTTTATTTTATACTATTTAGGTCCAAATGATTGTAAATATAATACGAAAAGTAATATATATTATATATTCATTACAGAATCAGGACTATGTGGTATTGATACTGTAACGGAACGAGTCTGGAAAATCCACTTGCACTTTGTTAGAAAGTTCAGCTAGGCAGTGTTGACAGTGTTGAGATCCCAAAGCACAAGTGTTTCGAAACACCACACCGAAGCTTGATCTAAAACATCCAGGTCACATGACTAAAGGGATTTGAAATGCCCAGGTCACGTGACTAAAGGGTTTCGAAACACCAGGGGCCTCATGTATCAATGTTCCGTATGCACAAAAACTTTGTGTCTGCCAGATTTCATTCTCATTTTTGGGTTTACTAAATGATGAAATTAACGTGAGTATGCGTTGTTCCATGCCAACTTCATGTCTGGCATACGTGTATTTCTTGTGTGTGTTTGTTTTATTCCCAATGGTGACTCCTAGAGGCAATTATGCTAAATTGCACACTACAAAGTATCGCACCAACACATGTGAAAAACACTGCTATTAATTTTATAATTAATAAAATGCTTTAATTGACACAATATTTTTCTACCAATTGTGTGATTTAGAACATGTAAAAGCATTTGCAAATGTATACAACCCTTAGCCTATGGCAATGGCAGTGTTGGCTTTATTAGAGGACACTGTCAATGGCCTGCACCTTCACATCGGACTATTTCTTTTTTTATTAGTTCACAGTGAGATGTTTAGACCCCACTGCGTTAACCGCATGAATCTTCGTTTGACTGACAAGATAGGAAATAAAACTGCATCTCATGTAAAATAGTGGATCGTGCATGAGTGCAGAGTAACTGTGCTACAAATGGCCAAAGTTTGAATCCCGATTCTGAAATTATGACTTGATGAATTTTAATAATGTTCATTTTTATGATCAAAACAAGACATATTTATTCACAAAAGTATTCATTCAGATGTCAGACCAAATATGGACGTAGTATCCTTGACGTCACCCATAGGTTTCTGATGAACCCAAAAGAAGCTACTAGTAGGCGTGGCCAACCGTCGCCATTTTGTTCACGCGTCATCGCACCAACCGAGGCATACCAAACAAGGGCAAAGAGGCGGAGCATGGGCGGAGCTACGGGACGCATGCTGGCATTTAGCTAAGAGCTTTCTTATGGGAGAAACACATAATATTTCATTACCTGCGACTCGTTTGTGTTGTGACCACACGTGCTTGGTTGTACACTATATCAATAAAGTGTTTAGACTTTTAATTGCACTGTTGTAATACATCAAGCCACTAAACATTGTTCTTAAGACGTTTTTCAACAGGAAGAAAGTTCGAATTACATCCAAATACTTCAGATATAGTCTGTGTTAGTAAATGCAGGACTATTGATGAAATCCAGGCAGAACACTGTATGACAACGCTTCAGACGACTGTTTTATAGACTACAGCTGATCAATCTGTCCGATTCTGGAGTGCATTAGAGTTCTGAAGAACATTATAAATTATAAATTATCCTAAATAAAGCAATTACATTTATAGAGATGGTATAAGTATATAATTTCACTCACCTGGGAAACGGAGGCCACGTGAATGGTTTGTGAGCACAATTAAGTGCACACAGCATGCCATATCATCTGATAATTGCAGGAAATAATTCCAAAAGGCAACTGACTGTGTAAAGCCACATAAAACAACACAAAAATACGATGTGTAAAGCCACATAAAACAACACAAAAATACAATGAATAAGCCGAGATCAGCGGCTAATCAGCCGGAATCAGCTGAGGTGATGTGATGGCGACCAGCGGGACTAGCTGTCACTCAAGTGGCCACGCCCTTAATTATGCAAACTTAATTAAGCTTAATATAAAGGAAACGGATGAGTTATAAAAAAATTCACCCCCCTCACAGATGTCATGAAGGGTAATATAAGCTGTATGAACCAAAATCGTTCTTTGTACCAGGCTGTAAACACCTTTTTTTTCTGCTGTAAAGTTGGCCATTTCACCAGTGGGCTCATTAGAAATTTGCTCTATTATGGAGCCAGGACTAGCGGAATTTTCGATGAATTGCAGTTTTAGTTACTTCCGTATTGGCTTCCCGAGGGAGAGCGGGAGGTTGCCGCTTGGTTAAAACAAACCACACTGCAATAACAGAGCATTTAAAAACAAACATCTAAAGCTGCATCACCCTGGATTCTACCCATTACCTCAGCATACTAGTCTGGAACTCTCACCGCTTCACTAAATCACTTGAACCTTCAGCTCTACAATGTGGAGTAATACCTCAACTAGAATAGCTCAATGAACCACGGTAACTAGGCAAATGAGACAGGTTTCTGAAACAAATGTCTTGGTGTGTAAGCACCCCAAGACTGTACTTGCACGCAACTGACAAACAGTCACAGCCAAATTAAACTTTAGTGACAAGGCAGCACAATTGGGCCAGTAACGTTACTGTCTACTGTCCCGAGCGTCTCGCACACTGGCCCCGGGCCATCGAGCAGTCCTTAATGTCAAGCCCTGATAGATATATATATATATATACACACACACACACATATACATATATAGCCTTCAACTATATATAGTGAAGCCCAAAATTATTCATAGCACTGGCAAATTTTGACTTAGTAACATAAAGAAATATTTTTACTTAAATAAGTATTATATATCCTACAGTATGTTGTTTCTAAAAAAAAAAATACTGGTTGAATAAAAGTAAATATGTCAGAATTTTATAAATATATACAGCCTCAGAAACCTATAAAGTAATTATGTATGCTTAGGTTATATTTGTACAAAAAAAAAAAAAAAAGGCCTCAGCTTAAGCTGAATGCATAATAGTCAGCCTGCTGTTTCCCATCATTGCTATGAGAAGAATTTTGTGGACCCCTGTTGCTTAACTACAGGTCTTGTTTGAAGCATTGCTGTGTCTGCAAAGACCCCCAGAGTTGTTGTCATGTTGGTAATGCCTCCGTCATTTGCTCTCTGTGTGTGTTGTGTTTACTCTGGGCAATTCTCGCTGGGTTCTCTCTGCAATGGCTATCCTGGCTACAAGATCTTACACGGTGAAGATATCTTGGGTGAAGTGTCTGTAAAACCTAAAAGAGAGAAAGAACTGGTGGACAGAGAAATCTTGACATCATCCCCCGAGTGATGAACTACAGAGAATCTGCTTTAACCTTTCTTCCTATGGGCTCCTCAAGTACGCTCTCCATTTGTCTCCCCTCACTCTCTGTCTCTTATTCTCTTTTGTTACATTTATCTTCTTTGTCCATTTCTTCTTTTTCTGCTTGGATTCGCTGGTTTAGGTCATTTTTAGCTTTCTAGAGGTTTCCATGTGCACACTAAGAGTGAAAATGTCACATAGGTTATTGCTTTGTCCTTTGAGTTCTATTAATTTAATTATTATAAACGTATTTGGAGTATGACAGGGCAAAGGGACTGTGAGGTAAAGGAACATTTTTCTGAAATAACACAATATTCAACACCACTGAACTCAACAAACTGAACCCAAAACTTTTGATGAAGGGATATAAAATAAAAAAAAGTGTAAAGTGATCAAAACACATCCTACATAAACTGATCAACATGATATGTATATATAACCTGAGGGGTCACCACAGCAGAATGAACCGCCAATTACTTCGGCATTATTATATGTGGCGAACATCCTTGGTGCTAACCACTGACCACTAATCTTTTTAATTTTATTTAGGGTACCCTTAAACCTGTTCCTAATTTTTTTTAACAACCCAGGCTCATTCTGAAAACCTAACGTTATATACATTTCTGGGGAGTGCCAACTATGTCCCAGGAGCTCTCTCTTTCTCTCTCTCTCTTTCTCTCTCTCTCTCTCTCTTTCTCTTTCTCTCTCTCTCTTTCTCTCTCTCTCTCTCTCTCTCTCTCTCTCTCTCTCTCTCTCTCTCTCTCTCTCTATATATATATATATATATATATATATATATATATATATATATATATATATATTGTTTTTTTATTACATACTTTTTTTATATATAGTTTTTGTTTTTACAAATCCACTAGAGGCCGCTGTGTACACTTTGAGATCTTAAATTTCTCCCACGTGTGCTATTCGTGCCTACTGTTCTCACGTGAATCCAGCAGAGACCACTGTCGATTGATTGAATGACCCACCCTCCTTCCCTGAACCCAACCAATAGTGTTTTCAAAAGTCTCTGAAAAGGTCTGCAGACATACCTGGCGAGCCACTGGACAAACTGGTCACAGTGGGTAAGGTGTCCATACGGAGGTAAGCGTGATAAGGAACTGCTTCATACTGCCCAGTAGTGTTTATTTTAAAGATGAAATGCAGCCATACTTTCCTCTAGCTACATAATTTGCAATCTCCAGAAGTGTATATACACTGAAAAAAATAATATGCCAGATTTACTTAAGAATATAGTGCATCATTTTTACATCCCTCTTTTTAAGTAATTTTCACATTAAATTTAAAGCAATATTACCTAAAAATCTTTAGTTGAAGATGCTTAATTTTTTGAGTATTCTAGCAAGTGGTTTTGCTCAAATTTATTGGTTGGTTTAACACAATATTTTAAGCAGTTTTTGTTTAAAAATGTAAGCTATTTCTACCATAAAAGCTCTGTTTAACCAATTATAAAATCTTAAGCTCATTTTATTGAAAATGTTTAGTTCTTTAACTTTAAAATATTAAGTAACTTATCAGTTAACTTACAAGTAGCTATAGGGGACATTTCAGAATGAGCCTATGTTGCTTTTTTAATCTTGCGCATGCACATCAGACATTTTCATCTGTCATTGTATAAACATGTAGACTGGCAGCTTCACTATACAGCTACAAACTCTGCTGAAATCCCAAATCCTAAGTAATATATACATTATGATCATAATTAATCTATAAATTTAAAATAATGATATTAATTAATAAAGTATATCTTTATTTTCCATCGTTACTGGCATTTGAAGAGTCAAATAATTTAAGTATTTTAATTAAAAAATATATTTCCATGCACAGACTAAAATATATTTTAAATATATTTAAATTATAAGTAACACTTTAGTTTAAGTAAGAATTCTTACTATTGGTAAACTATTAGTTGCTTATTGCCTGCCTTTTATTACCATATTGTCTGTTTATCGGTAACTTTAAAGTA
Organism: Danio albolineatus; assembly: GCA_903798035.1. NCBI lineage: Eukaryota > Metazoa > Chordata > Actinopteri > Cypriniformes > Danionidae > Danio > Danio albolineatus. The sequence continues at coordinate 3,332,662 of CAIGQQ010038995.1, forward strand.
CATATTCTGCATGACCTATCCTACCCAATAACTAAACCCAGGTACTACTATAATAACTATTATGAAGTAGCAAATTAGATGTTCGAGGCAAAATTCATAGTTTATTAATAGTGAGAACTGTACCTTAAAAGGGATCCATTAAACCCCTTTGTAGAAGATGTAAAATAAGTCTCTGATGTCCCTGGAGTGAGTTTCAGCTAAAAATACTACACCAGCAATTGTTTTTAACTCTATAAAACTAATCCTTGTAGGCTTTGATCCAAATTGTGCCATTTTGCTTTAAATTCAAATGAGATTGTGCTCTTCTCAAAACAGGGTGGAGCTATAAACATCTACAGTATGTGTCAGCATAGCAGCATATTCAAGACTCTAACAGCTGCTTTTCACTCAGAGCTCTAAGCTAATGAGTGAGATATTGTCATTAATGAGTGGGCTTTCCCTTTCTGGTGAAGCGTACAAAGAGAGAATGTCAATCAAAGTGTTTCTTTTATGTGAGATGTGACGATAAAAAATAGAATTAAAACATTTTTACCATTAGATGCTGGCTAAATTCTACTAATTCACTAGTGCCACACAACCGTGTTTAAACCCTATAAACATGATTCTTATGTGCTCTTTAAAGTAAAATGTGACCAAAAAGGTGTATGTATGGAAACCTTTCATTTCTGCAATCAGTCTTGTTCTGGCTCAGATTGTGACTGTTTATATGCATTACTGGCCTAACAGTTTCACAGAGCATGTTTTCCTGCCCTCCGCCTGTGTACCATATTCAGTGCTTTTCATCACTCCACATTTTCTGTTTCATTTGATAATCCCGCTTATTGCCGACAGCCACACATACACCCCTCAACGACAGCTAGAACAAGGTCTCCACATCAAAACATCTCAGTGGCACTGCAACCTACCCCGTGGCTTCCTCATGCTGTCAGATTTTCACAACAACTCAATGGCGTTTGGTCAATGGAACTGTGACAAGCACGGCCATCTTTGATTGTTCTCACAGCTAGGTTTGTCTACTGAGAAAAATTTCCAAACAGGAGGAAAAAAAAAATAGTAACTTTGACTCACAAAAGAGGCTCTGGAAGATTTTAAAATGTCAACTTTGTCTTGACTCTGTTCAGACGCTATAATATAGGAAATGACTCAGCAGGAAGCCATCCGTTTAGTTCAGCCTAAACTTAGAAATTCAGGGACAGTGACATGACAATAAATTACCTAAATTTTCAACCAAGGCACAGTGTGCTATCAATGTGCATTCAGCAGGACCACACGCAGCACATTCAACAAAGAGCAGTCCATTTTCTGAACGCATGCAGAGACCTTTTCAAGTTATGCTCAACCTTGAAGAATTAATGATGCAATCCTTCACCTTTTTACACAGAAATCATCAAGTAGCCATTAGCCAACACGGTTTAGTGACTCGAAAAATGTTTTAAATCTATTAAATGTATTCATGATTTTCTTTATGTTGCTTAGCAATGCACGCCAATTATTTCCAATAAGACTATATTGATTAGAACTGAAAAATTGTCTTTATTCTAATCCATCCATCCATCATCCATCCTTCATGTACTCAAACAACAATCACTCACTCATTTTTATTTGTTTTATTGTTTTACTATTTTATTTATTTATCTATTGCCAAACAGCAGCATAGTTGTCTGGAATTTCATTGGTGAGCTCAGACACAAACAATTTTGTATGAACAAACATAAATACATCAATTGTTACAATCATTATAAAGAAATTAAATACAAATACAAGAGTTTAAAACATGAACCATGCTCCAGACCAGTAGGTATTGTTGAAAAAGCATACAGTCTTAGTTTTCAGAACTCTAAATTGTTTGCCCGAGGGTAAAGGTGTGAAAAAATGTCTAATGCATGAGTTTAAACACCATTTTACATTACATTTAAAGCAATTCTTAAAGCAGAAGCATATAATTTACCTCAGATCTGGAAAATAAATCAACTAGGAAACATTCATTCATTCATTCATTTTCTTGTCGGCTTAGTCCCTTTATTAATCCGGGGTCGCCACAGCGGAATCAACCACCAACTTATCCAGCATATTTTTTACACAGCGGATGCCCTTCCAGCCAAAACTCATCTCTGGGAAACATTCATACACACACATTCACACTCATACACTACGGACAATTTAGCCTACCCAATTCACCTATACCACATGTCTTTGGACTGGTTGCAAGGAAACCCACGCAACCATGGGAAGAACATTCAAACTCCACACAGAAATGCCAACTGACCCAGCCGGGGCTCGAACCAGCGACCTTCTTGCTGTGAGGTGAACGTGCTACTCACTACGCCACCGTGGCAACAACTAGGAAACATGTAGTTTGAAAATTGAAAATCTAGTTTAAAACTAGATCTCTTTGCATTAGCATACACAAACACGAATCCAAATATTCTAAAGCAGGGGTGTCCAAACTTGGATTGTTTTCATTAACAAAAGAAAAACAGATCTTTTCCCTTCAGGGACAAGCTTTCTCTTATCTCTTACAAGGTAAGATTCCCAGTTTCTCACAGCATCTCAGGGATCAGAAATTAGTAGTCAAAATATCCATGAAACTACCAATGGTGTTAGATCTAAAGCGTGAGAAGTTGCTCCATGCAATCTCCATAAATTGACACATGTGAGGAGCTACTGGGCAAACTGGTAACACTTGGTGCGATTGGTGGTAGCACAAAAAGGAACAGAAGCCGTCGGCGCCATCATACAGCCAACATAGTGTTCATTTTAAAGAAGAAATGCAGCCAGACGTACCTCTGTCTACATAATTCACTCTCTCTTAAAATGTAGAAAGGGGTACGTATCCACGATGAGCATAAATCCAACTAGAACATGAAGGTGAATAAGCAAAATGAAATCAGTATTCAATGCTGTGCATTTATTTGGGGGCTGGACGTGAACACTGACAGAAATAATTGGCTGCAGATTTTTATTCTTTTTATAACAAAAGAAAAACAGATTCTTTTCCCTTCAGGGACAAGCTTTCTCTTATCTCTTACAAGGTAAGATTCCCAGTTTCTCACAGCATCTCAGGGATCAGAAATTAGTAGGCGAAATATTCTTGAAACTACTAATGGTCTTAGATCTAAAGCATGAGAAGTTGCTCCATGCAATCTCAGTAAATTGAGACACATGTTAGGAGCTACTGGGCATTCTGGTAACACCAGAAAAGCAGTCCATACGGCGATAAGCACTTAGGAGATAATCGCTTGGTGGTAGCGCAAAAAGAAACATAAGCAGTCAACGGCATCATGCCACCACATAGCATTCATTTTAAAGATGAAATGCAGCCAGACGTACCTCTGTCTACATAATTCACTCTCTCTTGAAATGTAGAAAGGGGTGCGTATCCACGATGAGCATAAATCCAAATAGAACATAAGAGGTTATTAGGCAAAATGAAATCAGTATTCAATACTGTGCGTTTATTTGGGGGCTGGACGTGAACACTGACAGAAATAATTGGCTGCAGATTTCTATTCTTTTTTTACAAAAGAAAAACAGATTATTTTCCTTTCAGAGACAATCTTTCTCTTGTCTCTTACAAGGTAAGATTCCCAGTTTCTCACAGCATCTCAGGGATCAGAAATAGGCAAAATGTGTAACAGGATGGAGTGACACTGACAACGGTGGTGAGGATCCAGTTGCAGATTTAACAAAGTCAGTATAGCAGTGGTCATACAGGTAATCAAAAACCGTGGTCTATAAACAGGCGGAAGGTCAAAAGGCTGGCAGCAGGCAAGGATAAACAAATAGCAAGGCTAAGATCAAAACACGGAAGACAGGAACAAAGGAAACGCGTTGTAAGGTCACTATACAGGGAACAAAGGAAATGCGTTGTAGAGTCACATATGCAGTAAACAATACTCAGCGACGGGTGTGTGTATGTACTGCTTATGTAGTGTGTATAATCAGTCTTTGACAGTCCTCCAGTGGTGTGTGTGCAATCGTGATATGTAGCAGGAGTGTGTGTGTGTGCTGCATGACTGGAATTGTAGTCCTTAAACAAATGTGTAGTTCACGGAAAGTGTGTGTATCAACCAGCGATCTCTGGCTGTAGATCGCTGGTGATCGTGACAAAATATCCATGAAACTACTAATGGTGTCAGATCTAAAGTGTGAGAAGTTGCTCCATGAAATCTCAGTAAATTTTGAGACACGGCGGCTGATGAGTGAAGCAAGTTGAGTCTGGATAAGAGCTGCATAAGTCTGAATAATTGTATTTCTTTCCCAAGGGCTTTTTTCCAGGCTTCTCAGCATGCCTAACTTCTGACACCATGTTATCAACATATATATTTTTCCTCATTTCATTGTCTCATAGAGTTGCACATCCTGACAAATAATGAATTCTCAATCTGGCACAGTGTAACAATACATTGATAAACGCACCAAGATCGACCGTTAGTAGTTGGAACCACTTAGATTTATCTTATGTCGCACATGCAGCACACAACCGATCTTTGACAAAAGAAGTGGTGTCAAATTGTTTATCTCCCCTTGCTTCTCACCAGTCCATAACTATTCAGTCTTTTGTCCACCAAATCTGTAATAAACATTATGATCTCGATCTGCTTCAAAGGCCCTCGGTAGAGCTGGAACAAGCACTTAGAAGTGATAATGCAAGAGAGTGAGTAACAGTTAATGGGTCTACCCTCCGCGCAGCAGCCTTGTTTCAGCTTTTATCATAGCAATAAACAGCCAGATAAACAATTGCGTTTAGAAAGGGCCGTTAACTCACCATCTCCAGAACATTTCAGACACGATCACGTGATTTCCCTTCATCGCTACATTGAAGAAATTATGCATTAAAGGCACTTAGTTGTTCATGAGGCTGTTAAAATTTAAATTGTGTGGTTTGGGCAAATGATGATAATAACAATCACGTTATAATAAAAGCATAGAATAGGATAAAATCATCTTCATGTGAACTAATGGCTTTAACATTTACTAGCTTTTTTTTGGGAGGCATCAACTATAGTTGTGTCAAAGTATTTCTGTTTCTTTCTATTTTAATAATTCCATATTTGGAGATATTTTGTGCTTTGATGTTATTTTTCTGCTTTTTTGCTCATTTAAATAGCACAATGAGACTGAAATTCGATCTGCAAAATGATCACAGTAATCTTAAATAATATATTTCGATCAAATAATTATGATCAGGCAATTTATCAATAATTGTGATCAGTTTAAAATTGAAAATACATTATCCACACCTCTAAATGTTGAGAATTATGGGATCATGGCTCAATCCAGGCATAGTTTGTTTATCTGGGGAGATCTCCTCATCCACCCCCAATGTTTTGTGCCAGACCTCACACCACACACCAGCTGATTGGTGGAAAGGAGACAGAGTGATGAAGCCAATTATGATACGGGGATGGTTAGGAGGCCATGATGGACAGAGGCCAATGGGCAGATTTGGCCAGGATGCCGGTGTTAAAGCCCTCCTCAAAGAACATCCTGGGATTTTTAACGACCACAGAGAGTCAGGACCTTGATTTGACATCTTATCTGAAACATGCCGCTCACTGAGCAGTATAGAGTCCCCGTCACTATACTGGGGCGTTAGGACATACACAGACCGCAGGTTGGGCGTCCCCTGCTGGCCTCACTAACACCACTTCCGGCAGCAACCTAGCTTTCCCATGTGGTCTCCCATCCAGGTACTGACTGGGTGCAGCCCTGCTTAGCTTCTGTCACGGTTGCAGGTACATGCGCTCCTTCTGTCTTGTTGTTGTCACGTGGGATTGTTTTGTATTTCCACGTGCTCTCTTGCATATGTTGATCATGTGATCTTTTATCAGCTGTTCTAATCAGCGGTTCCAGCTGTACGTAATCTACACGCCTTTATATTGAGCTGGACCCAGCACTTTATTGTCAGTTCGTTACTTCTGTGTGCTCATGTTGTCTCTGTGTCTCGTCAGATCCTAGTCAGTGTGTTTTGGACTCCTTGATCGGTGTTGTGTCTATGTGTCTCTCGTGTTCGGTGCTGGATGTATCGTTAATCTGCACTTGTCCTCCCTGAGATTACTTTTAAATCACTTGCATTTGGATCCATTTGACTTTTGTCTGTTATTCCGATCGTGACAGCTTCAGTGGGCGACAATGTGAGAGTTGCAGAGAGCTAGCTGCTGGCAAAAATTGTGATATTTACTCCAGAAAATGAATATTAATATACACTGACAAAACAACTAATAACTAGGGCCAGACGGAATCTGCGGACATTTTTTGCCATTTCTGCGGAGTATTTTGTTAAAAATCTGTGGATTTATGCGGAATGATTTTGGGAGTTTCATAACTAAAACCTTAATATATGAAATAAAAAGTAATACCTTTTTACATTTTATTGAATGTTTACAATGCGAATGCAATTAGATCCACATTATTTGGTAAACAAAGCAAGTCTCTCGTATAAAATTTCTACTAAAAGACAGAATTGTACTTTACAAACTGTATTGTAAATAAATCATATGAATATTTTTATATTAGTCAATATTATTACTGAAATTAATTTGAAAACTGAATAAATATTAATTTACACACATTTACACCAGTTAATAAACAATCAATGATGAGCTAAAAATCTGCGGAAATCTGCGGAATTCTGCGCGCGCAGATTCCGTGTGGCCCTACTAATAACCAACAACTAATACAACTAATTTTGAAAAGTTAAACAATCAAAAATAATGATGCAAGGCTGAAATAATATGCAATGCTTAATCCTGCAATATTTTAAAGAGCCACTGTTATGTTTTTTGTTTTTTTTAATGGCCTTTCATATAGGGTGTAACACAGCTCTAAGTGAATGAAAACATCCTGCTGATGTTTAAATCTGAAAGTGCACCTTGTTTAAAAATACAGATTTTTTTTTTTGATTCAGAGTCATTTAAATGATTTGTCGTTCGTCTTGATCTTTTCAAGACGAATCGATGTTGACACAAAATAATACCAAATACGTAGTACTGGATTAAGTAAAACGTGAATGTGCCTTTAGCTTCAAACACTAGCGGAATGCGGTTGTGTATGGGATTGACCATGAGTGAATGTTCTGGTGATTAATGCAATAATCTGCACTACAACAGAGGATTCGTCTGCCGATTGTTAAAGGAAGGATCAGAAAAGACAATTGACGTACAATTTGAGACTGTCAGAGCTTGACATGAACTTTCAGTACACAGTTCATGGAACAGTTTCTTCCTCCAGTTCACAAGAGTAAGTGTGATTAAAATGGTTCCCTCTTTGTTTTTTTCTAGCTTGCAAAATGTGTGTTATATTGTGTTTTGTTACTTGTAATCGCTTGATCTGGTTAATGCTTTATATTCACATAAAGCCACGTTGAAAATGCAGCGCATGCCAATTTTTAAATGGATTTAAGAGCTCGCGATCGTCTGCCAATTATCATTGCTAAATTAGTTCAGCTTTTGCCACTGTGTAGATTAATATTGAATGTGTCGTTGTTTTTATTTATGGTTAGGGCCACACAGAATCTGCACGCGCAGAATTCTGCAGATTTTCAGCCGATCATTGATTCTGTTTATTTACTTGAGTAAATGTGTGTAAATTTATATTTATTCAGTTTTTAAATTAATTTCAGTAATAATATTGACTAATATGAAAATATTAATATGATTTACTTACAATACAGTTTGTAAAGTAATATTTTCTGTCTTTTAGAAGAGATTTTATATGGAGAGACTTACTTTGTTTATCAAATAAAGTGCATCTACAATTGGATTTGCATTGTAAACATTAAATAAAAAACTTAAAAAGGTATTACTTTATTTCATATATTAAGTTTAGTTACGATACTCCCAAAATCATTCCGCATAAATCCGCAGATTTTTAACTAAATACTCTGCAGAAATAGCAAAAAAACGTCCGCAGATTCCGTCTGGCCCTGCTTATGGTTAATAGAGGAATATGCTGGTGCTTAACTGCATTGCTTTAGTGCACTCCTGCACTGGGCTCACACATATACTATGTGCTTTGACTATTTTAATAATGTTAAAAAGCCATGGTGGGCGTTTCTTTCCATCTAGCACTGAACGCCAGTCGACCAATCGCAACAGACTGGGTCATTGAACCAATCAGTGCAGATTAGCATCGGGCTAAGCAGGGGTTTGGGAAGAGATGAGTCGCTGAACAAGTCATATGGGAGTCATTTGGATAATTAGGTAAATAAACACATATTATAAGACAATGAAAGTGTTTCTGAACTTGCGTGCATATCAGCCTGTTGTTGGAGAAACAAAAATCAATATGCATAATATGGACTCTTTAACAATATGAGCTACTTGTGTACTATGATTTTTGTTCTATAAAAAGGAACCTTTGAAAAAAGTTGCCTGTTATTTTTAGGCAGTATTTTCAGCTTTTTTTGTTTACCATATGGGCCTTTATGCCTAAATCTTTTCATTTAAAACTAAATATATGCCGACATTTGCACCAGAAACCAATATCATCTCAAAACACAGCTGTGCGTCACACTGTTACTATTGACGTCTTTGTCTGCCCCCAACTGCACTGCTAATAGAATAGAGAATTAATGCCTTTATTTTCATGGATTCCATAGTGTTTCTTTGTTTGCCCGAGTCATTGTAGCTGGATTAAATCCCCGAGTTGATTGATATACTTAGTAGCCTTCGGTTCCTGTGCACTATGAGCACGAAAACCTTGACTGTTTTTGAAACAGGTCCACTTACATGGGCCAATTATTTGGTTATGTAAAGTAGAGGTTTCATTAAGCAAGGTTCCTCAGAAGTACTTATGCGGTTGAGAGGGTAATTTCTGCCTCTATATACTCCACTTATCAGCCGCTCTGTTGATGAACAATCAGTGCCGCTTAAAGCACTTATGCAATTGCAATAATGGAGCAATTTCATTTTGTATTTTCAATAACAACCAGGTGCCAAACAAGCCATTCCTAAGGAGTCAGTCTTCTGATACTGCATAAACAAACACGGTCAAATTTATTAGCATATTAAAAATAAATAAATAAATAATATAAATAGTTGTAACATCTATAATATTTTTTACTTTGATTCAGATCACATTTTCCCCCCCCTTTTAAGAAAAATATTATAAGTACAAAACTAATTATAGAGTATTTTTTTTTTTTTTATTTCTCCAATACACTTAAAATAGTCACCTTTATATTTACTACTTTTTTTCCCAACTTCTATTTGCCCAGATGATGGCCCTAAATCTAGACTTTCTGGACTCAAATGAAGGTGTAGAACCAACTTAAGGATGAGATGAAATGAACAGCACCTGAATTAAATACGAGTGTGACAGCAAAGCGTCTAAATACCTAGAACCATGTGATATCTTTTTTTTTGTTTGTTTTTTAAGAAAACCGCAAAAATATCATCAACTCTGATTTATTTATTTTTTTACATTGGGTGCTGTGTGCATTAATGAGAAAAATGAACAAAGGATTTTAGCAAATATTTATCATTTATTTATCCTAATTTATTTTCAAATTATCCTAATTTATTTTATTCTTTACTTAAAAAAAAAAAAAAAAAAAGACCTGACGATGTTTGAATTTTCAACTATAACAGCACATAAAATGATTTTTTAGATTCTGTGTCCTAGTTCTTTATATACATAATAATGCCATTGAATTATTGTATAAACACAATGTCACTCTCCTAGCAAAAATAGGTATAGTAATATAATAAAAGTATTAAGTTTTGGTAATTGTTTTTTACTTTAATTCAGAAAGTATTTTTTTATTTTTCTGACAAATAAAATAGGTACAAAACTAAAGTGGTTTTTTTTTCTTTTTTTCCACCAATACACTAAAATAGTTGTCACCTTTTAATTTAAAACTTCCATTTGCCCAGTTGAAGGCTCTAAATCTTCTCCTATAATCTTTAATGAGGTTGAGGAATCCTTGAAACATAAGAGAGCATTTTGTTCTTAGCAGAATTTTTGCAGCTCTTTCCAGTTCTTAAGTTCACGTTGATCTCATGATTGTCATTTGCTCTGACATGCGTTGTGAGTTGTAAGGTCTTATATACTGTAGACATGTGTGTGTGGCTTTCCTAATCAAGGCAAATCAGTATAATCAAACACAGCTGGACTCAAATGAAGGTGTAGAACCCGACTCAAGGATGATCAGAAGAAATGGACAGCACCTGAGTTAAATACTTAGGGTCTTATTACTTAGGGTCTGAATACTTAGAACCATTTGATAGTTTTTCTTTTTTAATAAATCTGCAAATATGTCAACAATTGAGTGTTTTTCTGTTTATATGGGGTGCTGTGTGTACATGTGTGTACCATGGTGGCCTAGTGGTTAGCACGTTCGCCTCACAGCAAGAAGGTCGCTGGTTCGATCCCCGGCTGGGCCAGTTGGCATTTCTGTGTGGAGTTTGCATGTTCTCCCCGTGGTTGCGTGGGTTTCCTCCGGGTGCTCCGGTTTCCCCCACAGTCCAAAGACATGCGGTACAGGTGAATTGGGTAAGCTAAATTGTCCGTAGTGTGTGTGTGTGAATGAGCATATATGGATGTGTTTCCCAGAGATGGCGGTTTATTCTGCTGTGGCGACCCCGGATTAATAAAGGGACTAAGCCGAAAAAGAAAATGAATGAATGAATTTAAGGGGGTCTGAACACTTTTTGTACACACTATATTCATTTATTCATTTTCTTTTCGGCTTGGTCCCATTCTTAATCTAAGGTCGCCACAGTGGAATGAACCGCCAACTTATCCAGCATATATTTTACGCAGCGGATGCCCTATATATATATATTTATATATGGGGCATCCGCTGCGTAAAATACAGCTTGATAAGTTGCCGGTTCATTCCACTGTGAAATATATATATATATATATTTCAATTTAAGTTTTTAACTCAATGAATGAACGATAAATAAATAAAAAGGATCAATAAATCATATTTATTTTTAAACTATTCTTACTCAAAAAAGACCTGACAGTGACAACATTTGATTTTACGGCACATTCTGCATGCAACCACTGATGGAGCTGCCAGATATCCTGTGATTTCATCACTGTGTCCAGCGGTTACATCCAGATTGCAATTTTTAATTGCACAAAGTAAATCATTTTTGCCTTTTTTCATAATTACAATTTCTTTCTTCATGTGTCACAGTAAGGATCGATCTGTTATTTATTCCTATACTGTACCATGTACTTTAGTTTGCATTGTGTGAGTTTTAAATCAGGTATAAATTGACTTTCTTACTTTTGTCCCACTGCAAAAAAAAAAAAAAAGTCACATGCTGCAATTTAAGAAAACATTTTATTACAAATAAAGCAAGAACAAAAAAACCCCAGCAAATTGAGAAAATATCTTCATCCGTTTGACGAGCACACATGCTGTAAATCATCACAACGCAAACACATTTTACAAAAACACGCTGCATTTTCTCACAACACAATTGAAATGTTTCGAGATGACCCTAAAACGTGACAGACCCAGCTATTTAGGTTATGGTTATTGAGGCTAATCATCCCTAAAGACAAGGGAATCTGAATATTACAATAAAGGAAAAAAAAAAAAACATCACCTTTCAAAGATCACCTAAACTTTTACTGAGCAATAGTCATGGCACAGCAGCGTCCATTACGTTTTTGGGTCCCACTAAATATTTTCATCATGTTCCGTTACATTGTGAGAAAATGCAGAGCGTTTTCGTTTAATGTTAGCTGCGGGTTTTATTAATTGTTTGCATGAGAAAATGCAGAGCGTATTTTGTTGTTGTGTCGTGAGGATTTTCAGCATGTGTGTTGTCAAATGGATGAAGATCTTTTCTCAATTTTGTAATCGCACATGTTTTCTTTAATTGCAGCATCTCTCTGCCACTGCAAATAAGTGCATTTTGCCAACAATCATAATGTGAACTATTCTAAATAATCTAATGTTGTATTATTAGGTTGCTTTTGAAATATTCAATGGAACTGAAACATAAAATTAACATGTAATTTAATATATAAAGAACAGAATATATGTTCAGTCAACATTTTTACATATAGTCACAGTCAGGTATTTGATATAAGAGTAAGCAAATCTAGAATATACTGTTGTGTAACTTTTGCCCCACCTGTGTGTCACTTTTGTTTTACTTACATGGTCAAAAGAAACAATGTGCAATTTAAGTTTAAAGTTGTTCGACATTTTTATATTATACCACATAATACTGACCACACTTGTGAATTAGTAACCACAGCAAATATATTGAAATATATTGCTTTAAAAGAAATATATTAATTATTTTAAAAGAAATATATTGCTGTAACTCTTATATTATCTTTTAAAATGAGGTTTTCATGAAAAACGGTTCTTTCGTCCCTGCTCTCCCCTATACCATCAATACATCTGGGTGGTGTGGAGGTAGATTGGAGGGTTTAAAAGTGACATGAGTCAAACATGCCTGGGCTATTAGCGTGTGACAGCTTTAGCCACTATCCATTTCCCCCCGTCTGTCCAAAAGCCTTCAGCCAGTGACAGACTTGGAGAAAATGGAGGAAATGATGGCAGCTGCAGGCGGTCAGAGCATCCCCCCGGCATCAGGGCTGCACTTAAACAGGCAAAATGGAAAAGCAAGAGGAAAAGAAAGAGCGTCCCTCAATATCATCATTTCCCCATGTTAAGATTCCTCCCGCGTGTCTCGCACGACAGGGACAGCTACGAATGCAGCCCCTGCAATCTGACTGTGGAGAGTTACTTTCTTTTCCCCTTTATCATTATACAACTGCTCCTTTCTCTCTCTCTCTCTCTCTCTCTCTCTCTCTCTCTTTCTCTCTGCGCTCGTGCCCCTGTTTCCCCATCTCCAGCAGCCCCTGAGGAGGGAAGTAATTGAAGGTTCAGATCTCTTCGGTTCCGGCTTTCTCTACATAGCGAAAGCTTACGAATACTTCTACTGCAATGTGTGCTCGCCTTGTTGGATTCATGAAATCTGGCTTATTTCTTTGTACAGCGTGCGAATGCTAAGACATGTACAAACTCAATAACAGAAAGCAATGTACAGCTATAAAAATTAAGAGACCGCTGGACTATTCTGTGGATTTACTGGATTATTTAGGTTTGAGTGTGAATAAAGTGATAAAGTTATTCTAAAAAAGTCTGTGATAACATTTCATTAAAATTAATATTATATGTAGTCACATACAGTATAGTGAAGAAAAAAGTATTCAACACGTCATCGTTTTTCTCAGAAAACAAGGTGCTGTTGACATGAAATTTTCACCAGATGTTGAAAACAACCAAATAAATACATATATGAAAAGAAAGCAAATCTAATCAGTTTACAAATTATGTGAGGTGGAATTGAACACATGAAGAAAGGGAGGTTTAGAAAGGCAGTGAAAGCCCAGACAGCAGCTGAAATCTCTTAGTAGTTCTTCAGCAACCCTCTGCACTTTGTCATTGTAAACTAATATTGACTTAAGTCCAACATCTACATTATCAGGATGATGAGGATGAAACCAAAGTGGACGTTTCAGCAAGACGATGATCCAAAACACAGCCTCAGAAAACTCTCAAATGCTTTCAGAAAAAGAAAATCCATCTGTGGAATGGCCCAGCCAATAACCTGACTTGAATCCAATAGAAAATACAAAATTAATTTTAGTTTGGATAGTCGAGAGGGCCTCACTGTGGTGCAGTGGGTAGCACAATCACCTCTTAGCAAGAATGTCGCTGATTCAAGCCTCGGCTGGGTCAGTTGGCATTTCTGTGTAGAGTTTGCATGTTCACCCCGTGTTGGCTTGGGTTTCCTCCAGGTGCTCCGGTTTCCCCCACAAGTCCAAAGACATGTGCTATAGGTGAATTGAGTAAGCTAAATTGGCCCTAATGTATGTGTGTGAATGAGTGTTTATGGATGTTTTCCAGTAATGGGTTGCAGCCGGAAGGGCATCTGCTGTGTAAAACACATGCTGGATAAGTTGGTGGTTCATTCCGCTGTGGCGACCCCAGATTAATAAAGGGACTAAGCCGATAAGAAAATGCATGAATGAATAGATGGTTGAGATACAGTGAATAAAATATTATTTTAGTAAATATATGAGCAATATCTAGCGGTTCATTCCGCTGTGGCGACCCCGGATTAATAAAGGGACTAAGCCGACAAGAAAATGAATGAATGAATGAGCAATATCTCACTAGTAGCAGTGCGATATGGCTGTACATCTGCACTGGCAGAAGGCATGCCTTAGTGTTCCTCCAGTGGTGATAAACAGCCATATCGCTCTGCTATGAGTGTGATATTGCGTTTATACAACAGTTCGACAGCATAATCATGTATTTAAAAAGAATAGCAAACACGAGAGTCAAAAAACTCTATTGTATGAGGAACTACTTTCTTCCGTCATTTATTCACATCTGTAGCTGACGTCAGAATAGTAAAAGCCGTTGCTACTTCACCAACATCATTTTATAGCTAGTGTTTGAATGATTCTCTAGCATAATGTCTAAAGTATGACAAAACAGGTGATTTTGCTGACATTTATAAGGTAGAACTGCATGAAACAGTTTCTTCCCTCAGGCAATCCATCTCATGAACACTTGATGATAATAATCGTGGAACCAACATCACTACTGCTGTACACTCTTACACACACATACACTTAATTAACAACACACTTTACATGCCATTTGCACATAACAAATACACTTGTTACACACACATACACTTATTTAACAACACACTTTACATGCCAATTTGCACATAACAGCTGCACATATAACGTTGTATATAGTAATACACCTGTACATACACTTGTCCATTTGTATATTTGCATTTAACACTTACTTCTATTTTTTTTAATATATTTATTATCTGTTTTTTGTCCTGTCTCTGTAATTCTGTTGCACTGTAGAAGCTCTGTCACGAAAACAAATTCCTCGTATGTGTGAACATACCTGGCAATAAAGCTCTTTCTGATTCTGATTCTAATTCTGATTCAGTCTACAGAGATTTCCAAGTATTTGTCTGTTGCAATTGGGAGATCACAATAATTATCCCCAAGATGTCACGATCACCAGTGGTCTCTCCTCTGTCAGAGATCGCTGGTTCACACACACATTCCATGAACTACAAATCTGCTTATATACGGACTACAGATCCAGTCATGCAACACACACAAACACTTGCTCCAGATCACCATCTGATTAGATTCTTACAGCTGAAGCTGCTGCTGGACTGATTACACACACTACATAAATAGCACATACACTCATCCTGTTTGCTGAGTATTGCGATCTGTTAGTGACCATACAACGCGTTTCCTTTGTTCCTGTTTCTGTGTTTTTTGACTTTAGTCTTGTTATTTGTTATCTGTGCCTGCTACCTGTGTATTGACCTTCTGCCTGTTATTTGACTACGATTCTGGATTTCCCTTATATACCTGTTTGCTCCTGATGACCACCGCTATACTGACTTTTAATAAATATCTGCGATTGGATCCTCGCCTCCGTTGTTATCGTCACACCCACCGTAACACAAGAACCCAAAGCAAACACTACCAGATTACTGTTTTGTTTGCGATAAGGGAAAACACTAAACACGTGTGGGGATTTCGTCTTTCTTTCTATTAAATGAACTAGTCTGCAGAACGAAAACATGAGACTTATTAGAAATCAACAGATGGCCAATTAAAAAGGGTTATTGAATAAAAAGATGACAACTATTTTAAGTACGTTGAAGGGGGGAAAAAATGCTTTAATTAGTTTTGTACCTATTCTATTTGTTATAATAATAGTAAAAAAAAAAAAACTAAAATATAAAACATAAATAAAAAAAAGAGTGGTCGACACAAAATACATACATCCCTGATGTCCCATCTCATACTCAATACACTACAATTATATGCTATAAACACAGCACTACACCATATAAAAGTAATGTATATATATATATATATATATATATATATATATATATATATATATTACCAAAATATATTACCTACATTCATAAGTTTTAATCAAACATATATACTTATTAATTGTAAATCCAGAAAACCGGATAATTACATTGTCGTCTCTCAGTTTTTTTCCATATGTTCCTATATATGAAAATTTATATACAATTTCAGTAAAACTGCAGTTATCTCTAAACATCAAGAGCCAATGTTTAATATTTACAAGTAAGTTGTCTTCTGGGAGTCTATTCAAACAGATCACTGCAGGTCTTCACGCATTATGTACTGTCTCGAAACCTAGATTTTGTATAAAATGATTAGACAGGCTCTGAAATGGGAGTAATTTCATGGCCAATAACCGAACATATATGATTGACAGCCTTTGAAATTAAAGTGCTCAGAAATAGAGATGCATTTAGTTGTCTGGCATAACATTTACTTTAGCAATCAAAATCTTTTGACTTTTGTCAGT
The DNA here is from genome assembly GCA_903798035.1 of Danio albolineatus. Classification (NCBI taxonomy): domain Eukaryota; kingdom Metazoa; phylum Chordata; class Actinopteri; order Cypriniformes; family Danionidae; genus Danio; species Danio albolineatus. The sequence goes on from CAIGQQ010038995.1 coordinate 3,349,058, forward strand.
ATGAATCTAACGCTCATCATTTTTCATGTCAGCTAGAACTTGATTGAGAAGCAACACTGCAGATTCAAAACAGAATAAATAAATAGATCTAAGTACATGTTGTGCTGTTGCTAACTGACATCTGTGCTTTCTCTCTCTTGAAAAGCACCAGCCTCCAAGGAAAGCTACAGATACAAATAAACGTGAATGTACATTCATTTCATTTAAAAAAGGAGCATGACCATTCATTTCTTTCTTCTCTCAAATATAAAAAGGTCCCTTTTTTCTGAGGGAGAAAATAAGCAATTATCTGTCTTGCACTCAGTGTTCCAGAAATTCAAATAATGGGTCAATGGTATTTAGATCTGGTAATATGGATAATTTTGTAATTGTATAATTTAGCTATTTTCCTTGAATGACCCGCTGTTCAGCTGCCTGAGCCGTTAGATAAAATAATATCAGTTTTTAATTGATTCCTTAGGAGACAAATAATTAGTATTCAACTGACTAACACTTTGAAACTTATTCCAGCTGTTATAATGACACAAATATTACTACCAACACTCTTAGAAGTAAAGGGTCCAAAAGCAGGGTTTCACAGTAATGCCATTGAAAAACCAGTTTTGGTAACACTTTATTTTGATGGTACGTTTGAGTATTAGCAGACTGTCTGCTTAGTATCTGTTGATACTGACATTCAACAGACATTTAACTGACTATAACTTCGCAAGTACATGTCAAATTACCCTAACCCCAACCCTAACTCCAATCTAACAGTCTACTTATAGTCTAATAGGAATTAGTTGGCATGTAGATGCAATGTGACTTAAATTCAACAAACGGACCATCAAAATAAAATGTGACCCCAGTTTCTATACTGGTTTCTCAAAGAAACTCTAAGATTAAGAATCATGAAATAATCTAAAGAGTTATTCTCTACATCAAAGAGCCTTCTGTATAGTACACATTTCCATACAGTTGAAGTCAGAATTATTAGCCCCCCTGTTTGTATTTTTCCTCCATTTTCTGTTTAACAAAGATAATTTTTAAATATTTTTTTCTAAACATAATAGTTTTAATAACTCATTTCTCTCAACTGAATTCTTTTATCTTTGCCATGATGACAGCACATAGTATTATTACTACATATTTTTCAAGACATTAGTATTCAGCTTAAAGTGACGTTTAAAGGCTTAACTAGCAAATCATTGTATACCGATGGTTTGTTCTGTAGACAACAACAACAAAAAAAAAATGGCTTAAAGGGGTTACAATACAGTAATTTTGACCTTAAAATGTTTTTTTTTTAATAATAACTGCTTTTATTCTAGCCAAAATAAAACTTTCTCCAGATAAAAAAATATATATTATTGGACATACTGTGAAAAATTATTTTCTCTGTTAAACATCATTTGGAAAATATAAAAAAAAAAAAAAAAAATTCAAAGGGGGCGAATAATTCTGACTTCAACTGTACATTAAGATTTCCAACACAGGCTCATTTTGAAAACGTAGTCCCATGTACGTTTCTGGAGATCACACATCATGTAGACAGAGGTACGTATGGCTGCGTTTCATTTTTTTAACGAACGCTAAGGGCCAATTTCTTTTCAAGACACAATTTCTTTTCGCGATTACCAGCTGACCGCTTACCTCCGCGTGGACGACTTTCCCGCTGCAATCAGTTTGTCCCGTTAGCTCGCCATGTTCGTCGGTGGACTTAAGATGCAGAGAGGAGTTGACCACAATGACCACGATGACAGGGTTTGAGTCTGGTGAAGAGCGGCTTCAGAAAGAGGGTAAGACAAACACAGGATCCAAAAACTAAAATAAACCAGTAAAGGTTGAGGGTGAGAATGTTGTAAAATCTAAAAACGTGGTAAAAATGAGACGAGGGCTTTTCTTTTTTTTTCTGGATTGCTTTTGAAAATTGTTGGCTGGGTTTAGGGAAGTGTGTGGGTGTGTCAATGGATAACATTTTGGTTGGGTTTAGGGAAGGAGGAGGGTGGGTCAGTCGATTGGTCGGTCACTCAGTCAGTCATTCAGTCAATCAGTCAGTCAAACAGTCAGCCGACAGCGTCCTCTGGTGGGTTTACGTGAGAACAGCAGGCGTGAACAGCACTCGCAAGAGACATTTTAGTCTCAAAAAGAGTACACAGTGGCCTCCCGTTGATTTGCGAAAACAAAAAGTGCAAAAATACGTACCTCCCGGGACGTATTTTCCTGCCTCAAGAAGCATACCTGGGACTACGTTTTCAGAATGAACCTGGGTTGAACATTTCTTATAGAACCATCTAACCATCTATCTGTTCATCTGAATATGTATGAAGATCTCAGGGGTTTGAAATAAAATGAGGGTGAGTAATTAATTACAACATTTTCATTTTTGGGTGAACTTATCCTTCAATACCTGGGAAAGCTCATGGGTGCCAATCACCTGAGTGATAAATTCTAATTAATTTGTAGTTGTGAGTTAATTCATTTATAAAAATCACTTTCTATTCAATGAAGAATTGGAATATTGCATAAAAAGCAGCGTTTCTATCTGTCCTGGGGAAAGTGGGGCACATTATCAATAATAAATATGAAAATTGTTGTATCTAGGGAGAACACTGTAGTCCTTTTTTTTCACTCACAAAATAAATAAACTGCATCTCAAAATGTGTGTATGATACATCCAAGAACAAGCTTTGTCATGTTATCTTGTCTTGTGTTTGTTTGGATCACAATCTTCAGCTCTGGGACATCATTTAATCAAATCATTGATGAAAGTATGTAATATTTATATATGTTGCGTATACAACTTGTCAATTGGGCACTAACTTTTCAATGGGTACATTTTTCTTCAATACACTGTTTTAGGGTACAACATGAGCCCTTTAGATCAGTGCTTCTCAACCACGTTCTTGAAGGACCTCCAACTCTGCATGTTTTGGATGTCTCCTTTGTCTGTTACACCCATTAAAGATCTTTCAACCTGTGCAAATGAGCTGATGATCTGAAACAGTTGTGTTTGGTTAGGAAGACATGGAACATGTGCAGAGCTGGTGGTCCTGCAGGAAAGGGGTTGAGAAACACTGGTTTAGAATGTATACTTTATGCCTTTATGGGACCATTACGGATCCTTCAATGTAGGTACTAATGTAGACATTTTAAGTGTATCTTTATTTGATAACTGATTCCTGGGGTATGAATAATTCCGGGCTTGACTATATGTACAGCCAATTTACCGGCCACTTTATTAGGTACAACTTACTAGTACCATGTTGGTGCCTATGCCTTTAGAACTGCCTTATTCTGTTGTGGCATAGATTCAACAAGGTACTGGAAATATTCCTCAGATATTTTGGTCCATATTGACATGATAGGATCACGCAGCTGCTGCAGATTTGTCAGCTGCACATCCGTTCCATCACATCCCAAAGATGGATTAAGTTCTGGTGACTGTGGAGGCCGTTTGAGTACAGTGAATTCAGTCATAGTCACGAAACCAGTCTGAGATGAATCACGCTTTATAACGTGGTGTTGCCACGGTTGTAGGTGTGTGCACTCCTGAGTGTCTGTGTGGTCACATGGTTTTGTTTTGTTTTGGTGTTCTACGTGTGTCTGTTACGTCAGTGTGATGTCACGTGCTATGTAGAGCTCTGCTGTCCTGATTAGTCTGCCAGCTGCAACTCGTTATCACGACTATGGCCCCGTTTACACTAGTGCGTTTTCGTTTTAAAACGCTTAAGTTTTGCTACGGTTACGCCATCCGTCCACACTACGCCGGAGTTTTTAAGCCGCGAAAACGGAGCGTTTTGGAAATGCTGGAGAGGCCGTTTTCATTCTAAAACGCTGTTGCTCCATCTTGGTGTGGATGGAGGGAAACGGAAACCTTTGAAAACGGAGGCGTGGCTGCTGAGATCCGCTACGTGATTGGGGCTTTTTGGTCATTGCGTAACCTTTCCTTATTCGTCAAGCGCACATGACTATACCGCCACCAGCAGACGGCAGACCAGCCTTCACTGTAAACACTGTATTTTCGATAGCCATGGATGTTTTATATTCATTTGTTACTTTAAGTAACAACTCAACCTCGTCGTCTGTCCTCAAAAAGACCTCTCTTGCTTTCTTTACCATCGCGTTCATCGTTCAACCAGCGTTTGTTGACTAACAATAACCAAATGCCGAGCGAGACACGTGCTTCCTGTTTATACTTGAACGCGCATGCCCAGAGTGCGCCAATGGTCACGTGATATACGTTTCTGCTGGAGTAGTGTGGAGGGACATCTGTTGAGAGACGCTTGGGTGGACGCGGATCGTTTTCATGCTAAAACGCCGTTTTAAAACTAAAACGCACTAGTGTAAATGGGGCCTATATCTGGACAGCGCGTCTCTTGTCTCGTGTCAGTTTGTTGTTGGTCTTGACGTGTTTTCTGTCTGTGTTCAGGACTGGTGTGGAGACTCATCTGAGACCTAGATCCGCTAATCGCTCCTGCCTGTTCTACCAGCCCCGTTTGAATGGGATATTTCTTTGTTTATTGTTATCTTTTCTGGACATTGTTCATGACTTATTGACCATGTCAATAAAGTTATTTTACTTGCACATTGGATCCGTCTAGTATTTTCTCAATTAACAGGTGTATATATATATATATATATATATATATATATATATATATATATATATATATATATATATGCATGATTGCATCTTCATAACAAGTTCCTATTTTTAAGTTATTTAAACATTTTTGGTCTGTATGTATCTCGTCCTTTCCTAACCCTCCTACTAACAGGAGCAAATCACAACAGTGTTTGGCTTAATTAATAGCCAAAAACCAAAAGGCACTAGAAAAAAACCTGTACTATCACACACCGTAGCCCTATACTGCCTTATTCACCTGCCCACTCACCTGTCCACACCCCAATACACTAGAAAAAACAATGTAGCTACCTAAAACTCGCTGTGAAAAGAACATAAACATGCCTCAGTTTCCATCAGTGGGTTGGGGTTCCTCCTAGAGAGTGAAAGTTAGAGGGAAATAGAAAGGGAAAAGGACAGGCGTGATGAAAGGAATTTGACATGCCTCCTATGAACCACAACATCCTGCAGTCAGTAAAGCCGAACGCAAGTGTGTAGGAGTTTCTCACGCTGATGCGCCTCTACATCTCCTGCGGTGATTAGCCCGCACCAGCCTCATAAATCATAAACCCCACTCGGACAGAACACATTCAGCAGTCGTTTGCCGACAGGACTGCCGTGGGCGGTTTTCGACGCAGTGCTGATAACGCGCAAGTCTGCTGGGAATAGTCAAAAGTTCAGGGCCAGATTATTTGCCCTGGCTGAGGCTTATGCAAGAAGGCTATAATTAATATCCTGCTAGTTGAACCTATGACAAGTCGGCTCCCCGTTATCGTTTACCTGCTGTTGGAGAGGCTGCAAATAAGAAAAGATCGAATCCAAGAAAGCAGGAAAAGGATTTCTAGCTTTTCTCTCTGCCGCAGTATTGCACTGTCTCTTCTTATTAGTAGGCTAATGCAACTGTCTGTTTTAATACCGCCCAGCAGTTTTTGTATTTTTTTTTCTTCTTCTCCTTCTCCCACTCCTCATTCTATGTCCTGTTCACCGCTAATCTAAGCCGCTCTGGCAGATGATAAGACAGGCCTCATCCGTTTCCCACCCCATCTCTCTCTCTTTCTCTCCCGCTTAACTTCACGATTGTTCCTTTAGCTATTCAACAGCCTTTTCAAGAACTTTGGGGAAGAGAGGTAGGGGAAGTTTGAAACACTTTCGGGAGTGTTTTTTTCCCCGTCTTTGTTGTTTAATGTGTTATTCCTGGATCTTTTCTTGGAGGTGATATTGAGGTTTTTTTATTTCGGTGCCCCTCAAAAGCTTAAAGGCAGAGGTAGTAAAGCTCCTTTGTTTTACGCACAGACAGAAAGCCAGGTCTTAACGTCTTTGAAGTGCACAAAGCATCTGGGCTTACCGCCATCCCAGTGTATAGAGAAGGACTGATGTCTGGGATGAATTCAAACCTGAGGAATTAGACATTTGCATTAGGATTTATCTGCACTTCTGTTTGGCTAAGTGAGGCTGGACCTAGCATACAAATATACAGCAAATCTTCATTCTAAAGCCTGCGGATCTATGGATGGTATACCGCTTTCTGTTATTGATCGATTCGCTTCTGTTTTTTAATCGTCAGCTGTGGCTTGACAAAGGTGGTGGGATCTTGGGGTGGTCAGTACTAGGGATGCTCCAATCAGGATTTTTGCAGCCGATTCCGAGTACCAATTCCTTGTCATGTGATCGGCGATACAGAATACCGATTCTGATGCTTTAAGCTTAATTTATGCATAAAATTTAAAACTTGCCTTAATGCATAAAACACATTTTCCTTCTAAGTATGGTACTTAAGTGGAGATCTTGCCTTACCTAAGAGAATTAATTAAAGATGTTGCATATCATTTCCTACAAGTGTCTCTTATAACCATTTTTCAAGAATTCACACTCAGCTAAGGATTGATTATAAAGCTAGTTTGGCATGCTGTCCCCTGAGCTCACGAGATCCTCGAGCCCGGGGTTCCCTCTCATCGAGAGGGGAGTTTGAACTCAGGTAGGTCTCGAGAACTCCCCTGCTTGTTAATAGTGAATGCAAACTATGAATAACTATGGGGAGATAAATTGCTGATTAATCACTCGTCTATTTCGATTTGGTTTGGTCAATTTACTTATGTTACATGTTTTTGGCCTGTGGGAGGAAACTGGAGGACCTGGAGAAAACCCATGCAAACACTGGGAGAACATGTAAACTCTGCATAGAAATGTCAACTTGGCCAGGTAAAGACTTGGACCAGTGACATTCTTGCTGTGAGGCAACGGTGCTAACCACTGGGCCTCCATGTCATACTGTCAAGGAAAGGTGAGGAGTAGGGATAGAAAGGGTAGAAATGGCTAAGGTAAGATACTATGGTTATTTATAGCAATTTAGGAAACATCTGATTGGTGGATCGTGCATTAGCTAATGCCGGACCAACTGCAGTCAATCATAAGCACGTGCTCCTCTCAAAATTAGTTTATAAATAAACTTCACATTGTGGACATATCATGGTCTGAAGCAGCTTTACAGAAAATAATAGATAAATACGTTAAAAAAATGAAAAAATCTATTAGCAAAAAAAAAAAAAAAAAGACTAACAAAGAAATTTGGAAATATTGCAAAAGATGTAAGAAGAATTTAACATGTCTCAGTGAAGTTTGGAGCGCACATTTTATGCATAAGAAGTTAAAATGTACACCTATAAATCCATTACTTCTTTACTAAAATGAAATAAGTCTGATTCTGATTCTGATATTGCAAGTACTGATCGAGTCATGAAATTTGATTATCGGCCAATACCCTGTAAAAAATTCTATGATCAATTAGTCCTGACAGTATAGGTTTGTAGGTCATTGTATCTTACTAAACTAAGTTAATCTTGTTGCAACTTAATTTTATAAGTTATGCATGCCGTCTTAAGTCAGTTTAACATAATATAAGTTCAATAGACTCATAAGGTTAATTTGATTCAAAACTTCAAAAACTAAGGCAACCAGGATTTTTTTACTCCTGTTAAAGGTGTAGTTCATCCAAAACTGTAAATTCTGTCATAATTTATTCACCCTTTACTTGTTCCAGACCAGTTTGACTTCCTTTTTTTGTCAAACGCACACTCACTGTGAAAATAATAATAAAAAAAATCTCTGCTCTAAAATGTTTTATTGAATCAGATAATCATTTGTATTCATCTCAGCTTACATCAGTCAAACTGACAAAAAGTTATATTAAAAAAGATATTTTAAAGAACGCTGAAAACATGTAGGGGCGCCACGGTGGCCTAGTGGGTAGCACGTTCGGCTCACAGCAAGAAAGTCGCTGGTTCGAGCCTCGGCTGGGTCAGTTGGCATTTCTGTGTGGAGTTTGCATGTTCTCCCCGTGGTTGCGTGGGTTTCCTCCAGGTGCTCCGGTTTCCCCCACAGTCCAAAGACATGCAGTATAGGTGAATTGGGTGAGCTAAATTGTCCATAGTGTGTGTTTGTGAGTGAGTGTGTATGGATGTTTCCCAGAGATGGGTTGCAGCTGGAAGGGCATCCGCTGCATAAAACAAATGCTGGATAAGTTGGCGGTTCATTCCACTGTGGCGACCCCAGATTAATAAAGGGACTAAGCCGAAAAGAAAATGAATGAATGAATGAAAACATGTAACCATTGACTTCCATAGTATTTATTTTTCCTACTATGGAAGTCAATGGTTACCGGTTTTCAGCTTTCTCCACACTATTTTCTTTGTGATTAACAGAATAAAGAAACTCATCAAGGTTTGGAAGCATCTGAGGATGACTAAATAGTGATTTTTCATTTTTGGCTGAACTTTCCCTTTAAATGTAGGAATGTTCATGTATCATTTTTATTTAATGAGAGCAAAAAGTCCATGAAAGCTGTAAACTGTTTTTTTATGTAAGGTAGGTTTTTGCAGAGAAAATAAAGGAATGTGACATTTAAACACATTCCATGAGAGCTTCTCTTCTACGGCATGATATGAATGCTTATAAATGTAAAAGATAACATCAAAAGAGCCATTATGTGGTGTAATGTCAATGTGTCATGGTTAGAAAGAGATGTATTTAAGCTTCAGGCTCACATAATAAGATCTATACAGTCTACGTTGTCAGATTTACTTTATAATCAAACTATTGGAGTCATTTTAATTATTTCATATGTTGATAAAGTTCTAGTAGAAATTCCTGACATTTTCCTGACACATTTTTCTTTATTTTGCAATCGCTGTCAGCAGGATGGGTGGCATCTGGATGTTCCTTTTCAGTATATTGCACATTTAATTCCAACATATTTGTACTTATAGCAAAGCATAAACCAAACCTTTTGGACATTGATTCATGTTCATACTCGCAAGTGTGAAAACATTGCTTGCTGCTTTTCAAATTATAGTCATCAATGGTGCGTTTAATTAATTCATTCATTCATTCATTTTCCTGTCAGCTTAGTCCCTTTATTAATCCGGGGTCGCCACAGCGGAATGATCCGCCAACTTATCCAGCACCTGTTTTACGCAGCGGATGCCCTTCCAGCGGCAACCCATCTCTGGGAAACACATCCATACATTCTCATTCACGCACATACACTAGGGACAATTTAGCCTACCCAATTCACCTGCACCGCATATCTTTGGACTGTGGGGGAACCCGTCGCACCCGGAGGAAACCCACGCAACCACGGGGAGAACATGCAAACTCCACACAGAAATGCCAACTGACCCAGCCGAGGCTTGAACACGCGACCTTCTTGTTGTGAGGCGAACATGCTACTCACTACGCCACCGGGGTGCCCGCGTTTAATTCATTCATTAATTATTCTTCAGCTTAGTTCCTTATTTGTCAGGGGTCACCACAGCAGAATGAACCGACAACTATTCCAGCATGTGTTTTAAGCAACGGATGCCATTCCAGCTGCAACCCAGTACTGGGAAACACTCATACACTCTCACATTCACACACACACTCATGGACGATTTTGTTCACCAAACTCACATACAGTGCATATCTTTGGGCTGTGGAACACCTGGAGGAGACCAGCACCAACACGGGAAGAACATGCAAACTCTACACAGAATCGTCATCTGGCCCAGCTGGGACTCAAACCAGCAACCTTCTTGCTGTTAGGCAACAAATAGATGTTTTATTAACATAATAATGAACAGTTTTCTGCAACAGATTAATTTTTTAGATGATTTTTAGTGGTACAACACAATCCCACTAACATTTCTGAAATGTTACCACAAGTCTTTATTTAGAAATTGAATCAAACATAAAAGATTTAGTAACATAACATAAAGCATTAAAAAAACTGATCAGTTGTACTTGAATATATACTGAAGGTTTAACCATTGCTTTAGAGATTATTTAGATTATAGCATGTTGGGGGGGGGATTATTTTCTCATATCAATTTTTTAATGTTTTAATGTGACTTTTAACCTTGTTTGTAACATATTAAATCCAAAAATTCCAGTATATTTACATCCAATACATACAGTAGTGTGTTTTTTTTTCTTTAGTACAATGGTGATGGTTTTTCAGATTAAAGATAAAAATACAAATAACAAAATAAACATACAAATGAGCCCAAAGCAATATCCATGGCTCCTGGGGACACAATGAGGTCTTGTAAAGTGAAACGATAACAATAAACTCTCTAAGGAATTGAACATTATTAATCATTTTAACATAATTTACAATTTTAATAGCTTTAATCAAAAGCTTAAACAGATCACAATGCAATGGCGGAATATAGTTTGTCACAAAATGAAAACGGAATTTTTTATTTTTTATTTTTTAAAGCATTTTTAATTCTGCATGCAACACGGTCTCTGCTTCTGTCTGCCCCTTGGTGAAAAACAGAGAAATGCTCGTTGTGCCCTTCTGTGCCTCAGCTGCACAAATGTGACGTTGTGATTTCACATGCTGAGTAATGTAGTTTTTCCCACCGTGTCCGACATTAAAATCAATACGACAAACTTTGCAGAAAGCGTGGGCGTCGTCTAGGTGGCTTTGCCGAAGCACAACCTGACTCTTTTCCTTCCATCATGTGTACTACTACTGACGCAGCTACTTGCTGCCGCTGCCACCGTTAAAGTCCCGCATCTACCTCCTGCGCAGAAATCAACAGCGCACCTGAGGTGTACCGTATGTTGCCAGATTGAGATAAAATATGTTACAAGATTTAAATATTGCGTCAATTGTGTAAGGTAATAAACTTTATTCGGGCGCCACGGTGGCCGAGTGGTTAGCACGTTCGCCTCACAGCAAGAAGGTCGCTGGTTTGATCCCCGGCTGGGCCAGTTGGCATTTCTGTGTGGAGTTTGCATGTTCTCCCCGTGGATGCGTGGGTTTCCTCCGGGTGCTCCGGTTTCCCCCACAGTCCAAAGACATGCGGTACAGGTGAATTGGGTAAGCTAAATTGTCTGTAGTGTATGAGTGTGAATGAGAATGTATGGATGTGTTTCCCAGAGATGGGTTGTGGCTTGAAGGGCATCCGCTGCGTAAAACAAATGCTGGATAAGTTGGCGGTTCATTCCTCTGTGGCGACCCTGGATAAATAAAGGGACTAAGCCGAAAAGAAAATGAATGAATGAATGAATAAACTTTATTCAAGATCTGGCAACTTGACGACTATGAACAAAAGTGGTTTTATGAAACTGCATTGGGACGTACGAATTACGGGAGTTTCCCGGGAGAAATAGCAAACCGGGAGGGTGGCGGGCGATGGATGTGAAATATGGGAGACTCCCGGGAAAAACAGGAGTGTTGGCAGGTATGCCTTTAAGTACAAATGTGTACCTTTTGAAAAGGTACCACCCCAGTGACAACTCATGTACCTTTATTTCTGAGAGTGCAGGATTCGTTTGAAAGTGTATCAAGACCACCTCTTCAAGTAGGTCTCGGTGCATTTTTTTTGGTCCACTTTTGGTGCGCACTCAAATGCGATTGCTACATTCACACCCTAATGCCGAGTTCAGACTGCAGGATTTTCAAAGTAGTCGTGTCACAGATGTGTTCACACTGCATGACTATCTGGGCTAGCGTTTTGTCGCTGCTTTGTTTACACCGCATGATGGATCGGCGACAGGGAGTTTCACACTGCATGACTTCAAAATAGGAAGAATCACCGACAACTTTGTCCAAACTACGTCAAACACCCAAAAACATGTAGTATATCTTTTGTTATTAACTACATAACAAGAAAGAAGTCTTTAATGGGGTAGAAAATGTACATATTTGCTCACCTGGCTTTAAAGAGAATTTGCAATTTCTCCTCAACTTTTTTATTTTTTGACCGGGTTAGGTTTGTGATATTGCTCAAATGACACGTCAAACAGACACGGGAGCTCCTGCCAAATTTACTCAAATTTTCCCTCCATTTCTTGGGTCCGAATAAACTGAAAATGAGCGATTTTAACTCCCCCATCCTCCTGCTGGCCTGCAGGTACCCACACTAGGGAATGCTGCTCTCTCATTGGCTGTAAGCAATCGCTGATGTTATGTTCAGTCAAAACACATTTCACATGGCATGATTTGAATCGCCGACAGCTCCAGATATTCAGCACGCCAAATATCTCCCGGGCATCGGCGACTCATCTGCGATTCTCTCAGATCGCGTCTTTGACAGTTCATATTGTGTGACTGTCACTCGCGTGCACGACCAGCAGTTTGCCTGTGATTTCAGGCATTTGTCGGCGATTTCTCAAAACCTGTCGACGAGTCAAAATCGGGGCTAAAATCATGCAGTCTGAACTCGGCATCTTTTTGAAATGTGCTCTTGTTTATGTGACCTGTCACAGGCAATTATTATCTTCAAAACCAGTCATTTCACACCTAGTTATCATTTCATTGTCAAATAAATGTTTATATAGATATAACAGACTCTTTCTGGAACTTTCAAGCCAGTTTCTTCCAATCAATATGTCTATCCAGCACCCATTCGGGCAAAATCCATTACTTTCTGTCACATGACGGGAAAAGCCAGAGATGGTTTTTAGAGGAAAATTATAGGCTCAAATGAACATACTTTTGTGTTTGTGTGTGTGTGCTTTGGTCAAAAAGCTTCTTCGTTCAATTCCCTTTATGCAATAATTACAGGCCACACTTACACAAGCTACAAGAATTCATGTGGATCTCTCGAATAAGATATAATGGTTTAAAATGTTATAATTAATTCCTATTTGATAAGCAGCAAACCCTTTCCAGTGTACACAACTCTTCGTCTCTAGAGAGGGCCGTATTTAAAGATACTTATTCGAAGCTGCACCCCAACACATCCCAAATGCACTGTCTTGTGTGTATAATGATCCATACACACTCGCCATTGAGGATGAAAGAAAGTGAATGATGAGTGCTGTCAGACCGGAGCTCCCTAATGGCCATCTAATGTGTTTCTAGCCAACATTTAGCTCCAGGGGTTCTTCTGTGGGCATATTGTATATATGTAAGGCCACCCTTTTGTAGCAGCGGAGGCCAATGTAATTGTTCACATGCTATTAAAATTTGATTTGTCGGATAAGTAATGTGGTTATGCCCTCTTCAGATCTTGATCTCGCTCTGCTTTGGAACATCAGCCACCCCGATTTCATTTCTAATGCAAATTGATTTTAACATCTTTGTCCGACGCGTACGTCTCCGTTTATTTCCCTCGGCTATTGGAGGGATAAACTAGACGTGATGGGAGATGTTAAAGTTTGGCACAAGTGATGGATCTTTATTTATGCTGAGTCATTTGGTCACACTCGTGTTGTTTTAACTCAGGGGGTTTCAAAAATGGCATTTGAAGGATGTAGTTGGGTGCTCATTTTTTTAACCCAATTGATTTTGGGGACTGAACATTATCAGATATCATAAACTGTGCCATAAAATATCAAAAGAGCCATTATACAGTAGGATGTAATGCAAGTTTGTTACGGTTAGAAAGAGATGCATGCAAACTAGAGACTTACATTATATGATCTATACAGTCTACATTCTCAAATACATTCAAATATCAAACTAATTTCAATTAATTAATCTGTTGATGCTATAGTGAAAATGATGCTTTCTCACACATTTTTCTTTATTTTGTATTTACTGTCAGCAGGATGGGTGGCATCTGGATGTTCCTTTCCAATATTACAGACATTAATTTTCAACTTATTTTTTTCCAACTTTTTGTTTTGTTTGTTTTTAAAGCAAAACATAACAAAAGTGTGTGCATTTATGTTTTCCTAGTCTTCTAAAAATCAAATGCATTTTTCTCCATACAATTTCTGTTCAGGATGCAGAAAAAAAAAACAAATAAAATAAAATAAAAAAATAAAATAAAATAAAATAAAATACTTATTTAGAAGTAAAATGTGCATTTTATTTCAATTTTTAAAATATATATTTGTTTGCTTCTGTAAAATAATATTGCAAGCACGCTAAATATTTGCCATATTTTACTTATTTTGCATCTTTCTGTTCAGACTGCAGCACTGCATTTCATTACAACATCAAAAATTCTGAGTCTTATGATTTTATTTCTTACAATGATCAAATTAGCAATGCAATTATGGGGAAAAAATAATAAATATATATATTAAAAATAAATAAATATTTATATATATATATATTTTTCCCCCACACATTATTAGGTCCAGGCTGCATTATTACATTGCAACACCAGAAAAAAAGTGTAAAAACATACATATTTTTGCAAAAGGCATTAAAAAATAATATATATTGTCTGTTTGCAACTCAACAAATGGAACATTGTATTTTGTTAAGAACTAGGAAAATGTGATGGATGATTATAAAAAAATAAATAATGAGCTTATTATAGATAGACAGACAGACAGACAGTCAGACAGACAGATAGATTCTCTCTAAAATGAAGATTCCCTAGAAATTGCTATACGTGCGCTTATAACTTCCAGGTTAGACTGTTGCAACTCTCTATTTTGCGCTGCCTAAGTCTCAGATTGCTCATCTACAATTTTTAACAAAAAACCCAAACTATGAACGTCACTCCCATTTTGAGGTCTCTCCACTGGTGACCGGTGAGACAAAGAATATAATTCAAAATTCTTCTCTTTGTGTGTAAAGCTCTACATGGCCTGGGCCCCCTTTATTTATTTCAACTGATTGTGGCCTACGCTCCTTCCAGACACTTGCGTTCCATGGATGAGTTTTTATGAAAAGTCACAAAGGTCCACTTCAAAAGCAGGGGCGAACATGCATTCCCCATAGCTGGCCCTCCCCTTTGGAACATGCCGCTAAAACTAAAAATAGTTTTGTTGTCAGGATTCGATTTGGGGGAAAAGGAGTGAGGACTCAATTGCAACAAAAAATGAGTGTTTATTAATAATAAAATAAACAGCAAAATAAACAACCCCGAGGGGGAAAACATTAATTAAAAAGGCAAAAACAAATTTTACTGGGCTGGCAGGGAAAAAAGGCAGGGCTGGACAGGACAGGGCTCGACACACCAAGACAAGCAGATATTCAACGATGATCGACAATCATAGACGACGAACTGGCACAGGACAGCAGACATGAGGAGAACTTAAAGCAGAAATAATTAACAAACAAACAGGTGAACATAATAGACTAATAATGGGTTAACAAGGAGGGTGGGGCTAGACAATAGACGGGAGAGCACATGACAACACAAGCCATGTGCTCACATAAAGACTAGAAAGCGCAGCCAATGAGAGAACTCATTAACTGCGTGCTCACATGACGACATAAGCATGCGGCATGTGTAAACACACACACCACGTGCTAAACACAACAACAGAGGACTGAACGCGAGACACAAGCACACGATAAAATGAAAACATCCTACCGTGCGCTCACACATATGCAGCGCGCATGCTTCATCTCAGCGCCATCCCTAACCGAAACCCACAAGACGGAGACGCTGAGGATAACTGTCAACTGTGGTAGCATCTTTTAACAATGTGGAATTATTTAAGTGTCAATTACCTTATTTTAGGTATTGAAACTTTTTTTTGTATAATCTATTTTATAACTTTTAAGCTCTCTTTTAGATTATGACTCTATTGTTGTTTTGTGCATCATGTTTGTACTGATTGTTTGTATCTTTCCTGCAAAGCACTTTGTGCGGCCTTGTGGCTTTTGGAAACGTGCTATATAATAAATGTATGTATTTATTTATTTATATATTACAAATAAATAAATAAATAAATAAATAAATAAATAAATAAATAAATAAATAAATAAATAAATAAATAAATAAATAAATATTCATTCATTCATTCATTCATTTTCTTGTCGGCTTAGTCCCTTTATTAATCCGGGGTTGCCACAGCGGAATGAACCGCCAACTTATCCAGCATTTGTTTTACGCAGCGGATGCCCTTCCAGCTGCAACCCATCTCTGGGAAACACATTCATACACACTCATACACTACGGACAATTTAGCCTACCCAATTCACCTGTACCACATGTCTTTGGACTGTGGGGGAAACCGGAGCACCCGGAGGAAACCCACGCAACCACGGGGAGAACATGCAAACTCCACACAGAAATGCCAACTGACCCGGCCGGGGTTCGAACCAGCGACCTTCTTGCTGTGAGGCGAACGTGCTAACCACTACGCCACCGTGGCGCCCTAAATAAATAAATAAATAAATAAATAAATGTGCAACCTGTTTTTTTTTTTGTTTGTTTTATCAGCTCATTATTTATTTATTTTTTAATCATCCATCACTTTTTCCTGGTTCTTAACAAAATACATTGTTCCATTTGTTAAGCTCTGTAAATTCAAACAGACAATATATATTCTTTTTAAATGCCTTTTGGAAAAATCTGAATTCTGGACCCTACAGGATTCTACATGAATGATTTTCCTGTCTGAAGAAGAGACATGAGACCAAGGTGTCTGCTGATGTGTGTCCACTTTAGCGACAGAAAGGGGAAAGGTGCTGTTATTCTATGAGAAACCCCTGTCTACCTATTGAGGTCTCCAACTATTAACCCAGAAGGGATAAAAGCTGGACATCACACAGACAGCACTGGCTGAGGCACATGACGAAGTGCCCCCTGGTTGTCAGGCTACTGATTGTGCTTTTACCCATGTGCTTTGAACTGGACTGAGAGAACGAGAGAGTAAGCATGGTGAAAGCACACTGTTCACGACTCGATGGGCAGCAGGACCAGTAACGGATGAAAGAAACTCTGTATAACCTTATAACATAAATAGGATCAGTATTATTAAATAGACAGCCCAGGTTCATTAGAAAATATGTACTTTATCCTACATTTTTGCTAAACATAATATACATTGCTCCGGTTACGCTTCAATGCATGTTTCAGATGATAAATCCACTAGAGGGCGCTGTCTACATTGTTGCAAATAGGAAATACAGGATACATTTTGTTGTATATTTCAGATATGCGTTCTTATTCTACACATTCATGAGAAGGTGAGGCTTGTTGTACAGATCAACTAGCGAAACTAAACTCTTTCCTAAAGCCAACCAATAGTGTTTTCAATAGCAAACACAAGATAAAAGCACACTGCTACCACATAGTTTCACTTTGCTTTTATGTATTTTGTGGAAAGCATGCTTCAACAGACTCAAACCTGAGTAAAACATCAAACAAGCAAACTGACCACACCAGAAAAGTTGTCCATATATTATATATTTGGTTACAAATCATAGAGACCATTGTTTGTGGTATTTGTTTGCTGTTGTGAAAATATGTGACAATAGTGTTTACAAAAATGTTTACAATAACCTTCCTGTAAATATCATAGTTGTGAAAAGGAACAAAAGTTGTTGGTGTCACTCTACATCGTAGTGTTCATTTTACCTTGAAACTGCAGTCAAACATATATGTCGCACTACATTATTGTGTTTTACTAAAATGTAGGCTAAAGCACATATTTCTTACGAGCCAGTGTTTGGAATGGAACATACTTAAAAGCATCTTTTACTCAAAAATGTAATCTCTGTCATCATTTACAAACCCCTCACTTTAATCCTGTTTGAGTTTGAACACAGCAGAAGATGCAGAATGTTAAATCGGTAGCCATTGACTATCATAGTATTTCTTTTCTACTATGGTTTTCAATGGCTGCAGTTTTTCAGCATATTTAAACATGCAAACTTTAGTGTAACTGCAAAACAGAAAGACGGATAGAGTGAACAAATAGTATTGTATTTGTAATTGTAACTTTTCATAGATATATACACTAGATATAGCATACAGACCCTGAGTATGCTTCAAAAGCGCCGCCACATTTGTACAGTGCTCCCAGGACAAATGTCCTTCAACCACACAAGTCAAGACTAAAGCCAATCTGAAGATCCTGGACTGTAGCGCTGTGTACTGTTGTAGTTGTCACGGTTTATGGGTTTTTGTGTTCTTTCTGTACGTTATGTGTCA
>CAIGQQ010038995.1:3367013-3392013 GCA_903798035.1 Danio albolineatus
TCATTAAATACTGCAATTGGATCCTTTTCTGCCTGGCTTCGTGACAGTAGTAACCAGCAAACAAAGCATAGTGGCAGAACACTTTAATATAGGTAAGATTTTCTTTTTTATGTTTTTGTATGTTAGGAACCTTTGTGCTAAACAAGTGTTTTTGATAAACACAGTCTCTTACTGCACTGATCATAGAGCAAAGTAACACCAACTCGCACTAAATATAGGCTTTTGCTAGTTTTGTTGAATAAAATAAGAAATGATGTAAATGAAATATGACAACAAGACGATGCAGTGCTAGAAACTTGTATTGTGGTCATATCTCTTTCTCTGGATGGCCAGTCCTCCACTGAACCTCGATCCCACGTTCATTTCAAAGGAGCGCTACTCTGTACTAAAATGGCAGCTCTGTTGACGCATTCCTTCCAATGGACAACAATAGCGTAGACCAGTGTTTCTCAACTGGTGGGTCGTGACCCAAAAGTGGGTCGCGGGAACATTTTTAGTGGGTCGCGGAGTGCGTGGTCAAAAAAAATAAAATAAAATAAAAAAATAAAAAAAATTTGCTTATGTCGGACTTTTATTTTGAAATGTGCGCGCCACAACAGTTCAGTTTAGTTCGGTAACTGAACATTTCTCTACCCTAACCGCTGTTTACAGTATTTATCGTTTTTACTTTGTAATATTTCTATAATTTGATACATTTTGTTAAATGCAACAATAAAATATTGGGTCGCGGCTTGATGACCATGTAAAAAGGTGGGTCCCGTGGCCAAACCAGTTAAGAACCACTGGCGTAGACTACATCTAATGTAAATATCTATAGTAATTTTTGGGTGAACTATGTCTTTAAAGAAAAAAGAAACATTATTTGCAGTGGTAATTCTCACGCCGTTTGTGATTGTAAATTATTGTATGGCTTTTTTTTTTTTTGGATGGTGCCACAATGCAGCGTTTACTTCCAAAAAGCATAAGTGAACTTAGATAGAAAGATACAGAGCCAGAGGCTGTTTTGTAAGAAAAAAATCAGTGCCTAGATGTTGTTGCAAGCAGCTATTGGCAACCAATGATATTACAGCCACAGATTTTCTCACTGTTTTTAAACCCATAATATATGAATCTGTGGGGCATTTTTGTTCATTTTGGTAGCACTTTTTGTCCTCATTAATTAAATAGGATCCAAGTGAGTCATTTATTATTATTTATTATAAACATTCTTTTAAATAAGTCATCCTTAATGCAGAAACAGACTGGATGAGATAGTAAGTGACTGAGTGCATCTTATATACATACATTCTTTTGATGAGGTACCATTATTGAATAATTATTTTATTTATTTATTTTATCTTAAGGTTGCTGGTTCGAAGCCCAGTTGGGTTAGTTGGCATTTCTGTATGGAGTTTGCTTGTTCTCATGGTGTGAGTTTCCTCCGGGTGCTCCGGTTTCCCCCACAGCACACAGACATGCAGTATAGGTAAATTGGATTAACTAAATTGGCTATAGTGTATGAGTGTGTATGTGTGTGAATGAGTGTATATTGGTGTTTCCAGTACTGGGTTGCAGCTGGAAGGGCATTCACTGCGTATAGCACATGTTGAAATAGTTGGCGGTTCATTCCATTGTGGCGACCGCTGATATATAAAGGAAAAAGCTGGAGGAAAATGGATGAAATTATTTATTTATTTTTCGTTTAGCTACTAATGCTAACAAAAGTATTATAGTGGGCTATTAGCTGTTAGAAAGTCATAGATATGGAGTTAAAAATGCAGGACTTGATATTGGTTTTGGTGTATCAATTCCATTAAAGAGAAGGCTCTTCATTTCCTGAAAACCCCCATCAATACCTCTAACTACAGTACATGGACCATTTTCCCCATGTATACTGTTGCATGCACAGTATAGTCAATAAAGAGAGCATTGCTGCTTGGCTGAACATGCAAACAATGAGAGAGATCAATGGCTATTAGTTTGCTATCAGATAGAGGCGCCCGAGTGGACTCGGTTATCAAATATATATGTATAACAACATATGGACACATCTAGAGATTTATTTATGAGCTTTATAATGGCTACCTTCAAAGCTATGTGTGTATTTAAAGCTATACATTTAGTCTTCAGTATCTCGGGGCTTCCTTTTACCGTGATTTACAGAAGAGAATCATTAAAATGTCATTCAGTTTAATGAAAAAAAAAGGCTTTCCATGCTTTTTAATGACTAATTATTCACAGTGTGTCTTTAGTAAATCTTTACAGAGGTTTTTTAATGGAAAAAGAGGGAAGCTGTTAGTAAATCTGGTTCTTTGAAGGTATAAGTGCACACTTTTAACCTCTCGCTGCTGTGTAATGTTAATCTTGCTGAGCAGTCTTTAAAGTGAGAGTTGCTGCATCAACTTGAGACATGGAGTCAAGAATTCCACTTCTTCCCTGCAGGGCAGTCGGCGGTAGACAGCAACAATCTTTCTGGAATTGATTTAACAGCCTATTTTTATATGCATCACATACATTGCAGCACAGTATTTAGAGACATCACTGAAATGCAACAACTAAAAGGACTATCTCCACCAAATGTTGTTCTATCTGTCCTGACAAACCATTCATTCACTCATTCATTTTCTTTTCGGCTTATCCCTTTATTATTCTGGGGTCGTCACATCGAAATGAACTGCCAACTTATCCAGCATATCTTTTACGCAGAGGATGCCTTGTCAAAATTAATCGTTTCTTCGATGCAACGCGATGCATAAGTGAACTATTCAGCATCGGTTCAGTAATAATCATAACCGGTTATTATGTACTGACGTCATTTATCACATATGCATAAAGGCGGTGGCTTACTATGGTGAGGGAGGAGACCGCAAGTAACTGAAATGCTCTAACTATTTAAAAAGCAGATAACTGTGCACAAGCAATTCACTGCTTGTGAGTTTGTCTTTCACTGTCAGGGAAGTACATCAGAACCCAGCTTGCTCACCCCTTTGACCTGCTGGCATGTTTGTGAGGTAATGTTGTTTCTCCTCTCTCGGCTGTTACAACAATAATGTTACTTGTGGATCCAGACACAAGCCTGTCTGCAGAGTAAGTTTTCTCCACTGCATCACCATTTATAATGAATCAGCTGATTGCCGTGGCCATTTAACATTAGTGTCCGTGTCACTGTTTGCTGAACAGCACCAGAGCCGTGCTGACCGTTGAGCTAATCGCAGCCCTTTCTGTTGAGCCCGTGATCAATCACAGGTGTTTAAAAACTACCTCAACAATGCTCAAAAAGCAATTGGGAGAACAGTTGCATCGGTTTATTTGCTATAAATGCTCATGTTGTTCTGTGCATGCACTTGAGTTATGTTTGATACATTCAGAAAAAGTGTTTTCTTTGAGCAGGTAAAATTAAAGGTACAGTACACTGTTAAGAAAATCAGTAATTTTACGGTTTATAAAAAAAAGTAAAATAACGGGCGTTAAATTACAGAAATTTACCGTAAAGTAACAGATTTTAAGTTACAGAAATTTACCAGAAATTTAAATTTCTGTAATTTAATATCTGTTATTTTAGCTGCCCCAGCTACTGGAAATAAACCATAAATTACGGATTTTTCTTACAGTGTAGACCTACATATATCTGACTGCTTGTATTAAAGGACAAAATCATATTATAAATAATAAGGCAATATAAATGTATCTGTAAATTATGAATTTTTATATATATATATAAACACATATATACATATGTGTGTGTGTGTGTGTGTGTGTGTGTCTGTGTGTGTGTTTGTGTTTTTCACTTTATTTCACTTTTTAAAAACTATTTTAAGGTCAATATTATTAGCCTACTGAAGGAAATATCTGTTTTTTCAGTTGTCTACAGACATACTAACCTACTTAAATTTTTAAATTTCACTTTTTTTATAATTATTGTTTTACTTTTATTGGGACAGGATAATAGAGGACAGACAGGGAAGCCTTAAGAGCAGAGAGAGGGGATCGGCATAGGACCTCAAGACGGATTATCAAACTCAGGTCCACCAACCGGATTTCAGTAGAACATGTTCCTGGATTAACATCTTTATTGAACAAGATTCCAATCAGTCGATCAGAATTAAGAGATACATTTATCATTTATGTTAAGTTTAGGCTTACTATCATTCCCCTCTGATTTTGGGAATAATTTACAGTTATGGTTGGGTTTAGGTGTAGGGAATAGGTGTAGATTACGTTTTCCAACAAAAACAATGTTCCAGGATCAAAATAGATGTTAATCCAGGATTGCATCGTACTTGGCAACATCATGACGTGTAACTCAGGTCGCCGTGAGCACCATGGTGCTATATGTCGGCACACTTAAACACTGGCACTGACTTCAAACTAGTATCTTGCTAAATAAGTATAAAAATATTAAATTTACTGTCATCATGTTATTTATTAAAAATATTATGTTTAAAATGTGTTGAAAACAAATCTCTCCGTTCAACAACACTATATATGTATTTTAAAAATAAAAAAGAATGAACAATTTACAGGAGGGTAAATAATTTTGACTTCATCTATAGGTTTTATTTGTTGTAAATTTACTGTATTTAAGTGCATCACTAGATGCATTTTATTGATTGACATCCTTTGGAATTGAATGTTTTATTAGTCAGATAAATTCTTATACTTTCTGAACATTTTGGAAAATAAATCTGAAAGAGCCATTTTAAGTGGATTAGATATGGAGGCATGATACTGTAGTTATTATGTTTGTTTACTTGCTGATGATGTGTAGCTTAATTCATTCATTTAATTCAGCTATTTTAGAAAGTAAATAAATATTGTCTATGTGCTGTAGTGCTAATTAAATGTGGGTTATGTTAAATGTGTGAATGTTCATTTGTTGATTGATCATGCAACTGAATAATTCACTTTCGCAAAAGATTCATCCTGGTATATTAGTTTGACATTTTTGTTCTCTTTTTAACCAAAAAATTTAACATTGTCTGTATTATAAAATATAAATGCATTTCATAATTGTTTAAAAATATATATCCCAGCTGAGACTGGTTTACAGTGGCATCATGAGCAAATTATCCAGCATTCTCTTTTAGGTCGGCCTGAACACAGACGTATCCTAAAATAAAACACAAAATTATTTCATATGTATTCATTTCATCATCTTCTTTGGCTGACATGTATTATTAATATTATTTTCATTTTACTTTATGTGAAGTGAAATTGTTACAGAATATCTGAGGAGATTTCACAACCCCCTGCCGTCTCACCTGAATTAGGAGTCAAAGCACAAGCTCAGATCTGAAGGATCAGAAAATGCTGTTAGGCTGCGTTGTTATACTAGAAATAGATTTATTCATCCTTGTTTATCCTGTTTTAGCAGCAAAACATCAGCTTTCATGTCTGTTTGACAAGCAAGTGTGACAGTCTTTCGTGATGACAGTCTTACTTAAAATAAGCTCAAGAGGGAATTCATAGATGGCGAGTACAGAATTAATGTGCGCCACTTGAGAGCGGTGATTTGGAAATCAGATTCTGAATCATGGCCCAGTAACTCACGTTTGATTGAAATCACTTTTATAGAGAGAGACGGAAAATGATTAGACTTATCTGCCTTTGTCAGCCAGTCAGATGGTAAAAAAGTAAGGGTGATTCGATCAGGATTTTGCATGTGAATGACTAATTATTGAAACCGATATGGATTCAGATCACAATGGTGTCAGTTGAAAGCACAATATGTAATTTTTTTAAAACTGAAAATCCACTGAAGCAGTATTATATTTTTTGTTGACTTACACCTAATTCGCACAGGGCGTCAGCGTCAACGCTTCCCATTCACTTTGAATGGATGATGTCAAGCCATACCCATCAACCATCCCGTTTTTTCCAGGACTCTCACGTATTTTACAGTTCTATCCTCCCGTAAAGGTATTTTCCCGTATTTCTCCCATATTTTAAATCTTTCTATGAAGGGTGGCAAACAAACATCAAAGAGCCAATCCTCCCTATATGCAACCCATCACGCCGAACCATCAGGGGATGCCCCTTGCTCTTAAATGTGATTGTGTTCTGTGCTTTTATTTTATTTAGGCATGAAAACACTTTGAAATAAAAAAAATGGTAGGATTCTCTTCCTTTTCATTACAGGCACCATTGCCCCTTATATGCAATCCTAAAAACAGTCAGTTCATGTAGTGCGTGACTGACAAACGTGCTCTATAGTAATAAACAGACGCTATTTCAACGGATTCTACACATGATTTGAAGTGCAGCGAAGTTTTTGGGTGCGTGTTTGAACACACATATACATATATTAATAATAATAGCATATAAACATGTCGGTCTTGGTGGGTTTTCTTTTAAACACAACACATTTTGTCTTGAATGAGCATAAAAAAGTGAGGAAAGCAATCGAAAGCTTTAATTATTATAGATGTGTACATTTTCAGAGAGTAATCAAACTAAGAAATTTAAATAAGAGATTTATTCGCTGGTCTTTAATCAGAATGTTTAAATTATACAGTGAGAAAAAGGTTAATGAGATTTGATAACTTGATTAAATTTCTTTATAATAGCTGTTAAATTTAATTGGCTAAACTGCTAATTCATTTGCATTATTTTAATGAATACTATTTATTCTATCCTTTGTAAATAATAATAGTAAACATATTACGGACTGTTTAACTGTTCATTTACAATAAAACAGCTTCAGATGAACATTTTTAAAGTGCTGAACTGAACTGTGGATCCATCGGCTGAAATTGGGAATTTCTCAACTCTTCAAGTGCCAATGGAAGCATCAGTCGATCAGATTTATCCAAATATCCCAGCTCAGATAGTAGCCGATTGTGGACTGATTTCATTGGCTGATGCTGCTATGATGATCACATCAGCCCCAACTTCACATCCTCTGTCAAGCGTTGATGCTGAAGTCCCGTGTGAATCGGATGTTACAGTTGAAGTCACAATTATTAGCCCTCCTATGAATTGTTTTCTTTGTTATTTATTTCCCAAACAACGATTAACAAAGCAAGGAATTTTAACAGCATTTTGTATAATATTTTTTCTTCTGAAGAAAGTCTGATTTGTTTTATTTCAGAAACAATAAAATCAATAAAAACAATAAAATTTTTTTTAAAAGATTTTAAAAACAATTGTAAGGTCAATATCATTAGCCGTCTTAACCAATACATTTTTTCATTAAAAATTGGGCACACTTTATTCAGTAGGGTCAGAATTTGGCGTTAACAACATGAAAGCATGGATTCATCATGTAATAGTGTGGGGGATATTTTCCTGGCACCCTTTGGGGCCATTAGTACCAGTTGAGCATCATGTCAACGCCACAGCCTACTTGAGTATTGTTGCTGACCATGTCTACCGCATTAAGACCACAGTGTACCCATCTTCTGGTGGCTACTTCCAGCAGAAAATCACACCATGTCATAAAGCTCGAATCATCTGGTTTCTTGAACATGGCAATGAGCTCACTGTACTCAAATGGCCTCCACAGTCACCAGAGCTCAATCCAATAGAGCACCTTTGGGTGATGGAATGGGAGATTCGCATCATGAATGTGCAGCCCTTAAATATGCAGCAACTGTGTGATGCTTTCAAGTTAATATGGATCAAAATCTAGAAGAAATATTTCCAGAACTTTGTCAAATCTATGCCAAGGATTAAAACAGTTCTGAAGGTAAAACGGGGTCCAAGTCTCTTCTAGTAAGTATATAGAGTGAGTGTATATATATATATATATATATATTCATTCATTTTCTTATCGGCTTAGTCCCTTTATTAATCCAGGGTTGCCACAGCGGAATGAACCGCCAACTTATCCAGCATTTGTTTTACGCAGCGGATGCCCTTCCAGCTGCAACCCATCTCTGGGAAACTTCCATACATTCTCATTTACACACATTAACTGCAGACAATTTAGCTGACCCAATTCACCTGGACCACATACCTTTGGACTGTGGGGGAAACCGGAGCACCCGGAATAAACCCACGCGAACACGGGGAGAACATGCAAACCCAGCCAAGGCTCGAAAAAGCAACCTTCTTGCTGTGAGGCGACAGCACTACCTACTGCGCCACCGCATCGCTCTATATGTATATATATATATATATATATATATATATATATATATATATATATATATATATATATATATATATACACCTGTATATAATGTTTACCATGTTACTTTGAATGTTGGGTCTGAAATCATATACAAGTATGACTTCAAAACAACATTAGCGTTATTTAATTGACTGTGAGCAATATTGTACTTTAATAGTCATTGGCTGAGAATATTATTTCCCTTTTATGAATTCACAAATACTTTTCTGAAATGATATTGTTAATTAGAAAGCCCAAATGTGCAAATTTAAAACCAACTTTACCTCAATCACTTGACTCTGGTGCAGCAAAAACCCCTTAAACTTCTTATGCCAGAATGTTGTAATTGCGAGTTAGAAAGCCTCTGATGATGCATTTGGGTCTCCTTGCTGGTGCTGTCCAAATAAAAGTTTCAACACCACATCAGAGGATTGCCTGGGCTTGCATCAACACACTCACGGTCTCAGAAGTTGTGTTTTCTGCACAGGGTGTTGATACTTTCAGCCTGATCCACTCTCATTACAGCTATAGGAGTTGAATTGAATCAACACAAAACCTAATTTGTTCCATATGGCTCTGATGAGCGTTTATTGCTAGTTTGCCGCACATTCACTCTTCTCTCTTAACTTGGTAAATGATAAAACACTGCTGGCTAACACGCTAAAGTGCACTAAGGAGACTGAAAGTTGGTGAGCCTTTTAAAAGCTAATTCGCTCTTGTCCTGTTCTGGCGGACATCTATCTTGTGAAATACAAGGTTTTTGTTCCCTTGTTTTGCTCTTTTTGTATTACTAGAAATAAAAATTTGCTGTTTACACCTCTCTTGGGTATGTCTCCCATCTCTGCTGATCCATTTGGTTTATGGGACAAAGATGAAAAGGGTTTCAAAATTAAATAAATATAATCAAGAATCATTAAATGACATATCAAAACACAAAATATGTCCCAAAATATTAACCCTTCAACTGCCTGCTCTACCAAATGGTTGACCATATTTTCACTGTTTTAAATAAGGACTGTTAAAGTCATTTAAAGAATGACTGTTTTAAATAATGGTTTACACACAAAGCATTGTTGGTTTACAAAAAAAATAAATAAAATAAAAATAATAATCAAACAAATATAACCCTGTTGCATCACTACACTTGATTTTGGTTTTATTGTAAAAACTAGTAAGCATGTTAAATGAGAATCTAAAAATATTTTATAGTATACTTCAAAAAATAAAGATGATTTATGTATTCAAAAATGTTTTATTTTGATTATGTTTTAAAATAAATTGGTATTGGTAAATTGGTAATATTTTCATATTTTCATAGTATATGTGTTAATTAAGGGCGACACGGTGGCGCAGTAGGTAGTGCTGTCGCCTCACAGCGAGAAGGCTGCTGGTTCGAGCCTCGGCTGGGTCGGTTGGCATTTCTGTGTGGAGTTTGCATGTTCTCCCCGTGTTTGCGTGGGTTTCCTCCAGGTGCTCCGGTTTACCCCACAGTCCAAAGACATGCGGTACAGGTGAATTGGGTAAGCTCCATAGTGTATGTCTGTGAATGAGTGTGTATGGATGTTTCCCAGTGATGGGTTGCGGCTGGAAGGGCATCCGCTGCGTGAAACAAATGCTGGATAAGTTGGTGGTTCATTCCACTGTGGCGATCCCGGATTAATAAAGGGACTAAGCCAACAAGAAAATGAATGAATCAATGAATGAATGTATTAATTACAGTACTTTTACCATAAACCGATATATCATCTATTAGGTAGAGGTTGATATTTTAGAAATTATGCGATGGGTTGGAAAAAAAAATGTGTGTTAACTAGCGACATTAGGAGTTTTACCGAATTACCGATTTTTTTTTTTCTTGGTGGGGCAGTTATGCATTGTCATTTTAAATTGTTCTAATGTGCTAATGTGCTGTCTTACAAATCACAAGACTTTATTCATTTGTTATCAGTAAGTTTTTAATCATTTAAAATGTAATGACATTTTGCCTGATCACGTTTATATTACAGACAGTGGTCAGAATAAATATGATGTTTCATTGTAATTTGACTTGATCAGTAGACCTGTTTTATTCAGTGTTTACTTGTTTAAACTTGCATTTATTCGGTTTTTAAATTAATTTCAGTAATAATATTGACTAATATGAAAATGTTTATATGATTATTTTACAATATAGTTTGTAATGTAATATTTTCTGTCTTTTAATAGATATATATGAGAGACTTGCTTTGTTTACCAGATAAAATGGATCTAATTGGATTTGCATTGTAAACATTAAGTAACCGTTGAAAACTTATTTTTTACTTTATATATTAAGTTTTTAGTTTCAAAATGCTGCGCAGAATTAACAAAAACTATTAACTGGACACATATTATTTCACACACATCATCATTTATTGTTCACTTTTATTTTTTAAATATTTTTTTTATTCTCACAACATAAAATATGGACATTGGTTTGCTTTTCATTTATTAAATATTTTTTTGAAAATTAAATGTTTTTCTATGATTTGATAATAATAATAATAATAATTATTATTATTATTTTTATTCATTTTTTTATTTTATTTATTTTTTATTAGTATTATTTAATTTATTTTTTTAAGGACATTTGTTGCTTCTCCCCACCCACTTCGGCATGCATGTCTGCTTCTTATGCGTTACGTCAGATAAACAGCCGTCAGTGACAGAGACAGACTCGGATGAGAAATACAGCTACTTAGTCAAAAATACCAAATACATTTATTTCATGGATTTGTGGTCTATTTAAGCTTTTCTGAAATGATGAGTCTCACAAATGCCGTTTGCAGTACACACACATTAGCGTTTACTGACACCAAGCAGTCATGGTAATTATAGTGGTTTGAGATATACATGGTGATTTTACTTTCTTTTTGACAAATAAGCTCTGTTTTAAACTTCTAAAACGTTTGAAAATTCTAAAACTTAAACAAATCACTGAGAATTGGAACCAGGGCTTAATTTGTGCCGGAACAAGCTGGATCCGGCACCTCTGAAATCTGATCCTCACACGCACCACCCCCCGCCCTGCTGTTCACTTCCTTTCGTCAGTGACGAAAAAATCATCTGCAAAAAAAAATTATGTTGGCATGTGTATACATGTTGTTATTAAAACATGGCGTCTGTCAATCAATTTGGTGGGCGGGGAAAACCACACTCATACGTCACATTGCATTGGGCCTCAAAATCACTGAGATTTGGGTCCTATTTTAACTTCAGGAAATTTTAAATAAGAGACTTGTTGGTTTTATATCACTTCAGTATGACAGTGGACACACTATACCTACACACAGTTCTGTCCAAACAGCTTACAAAAGAAGATTTTCATCATAGGTGCCCTTTAAGCACAAATGCTCTAAAATGCAACATTTTTATTTTCAACTAGGAAGAAACAGAATAACACATATTATGTTTTACTTGAACAATACATTACATTCTGCGCAGTACATTTTTAAGTGGTCTCTTTATTTTTATTTGTTTGTGTTCATTGCAAAATAAAAAAATAAATAAAAAAATAAAAAACACTAAACATATGTCACTTTAGATGCCATTTAGCACCAGATGTCAGCTGGAATATAATAGTAAAAAAAATATTTTAAATGAAACACATCTCTTATTTTGACTACTGCACATGCAATATGACAGCCATGGCTTATAAATGTCATGCAGAAATTAAATATTCATTTTGTTTAATTAAAATCCGAGCTGCAGCCCCTATAAAACAGGATGAATAGCACTGACCTCCTCTGTTAGGCAGAGTACTCGTATAATTATTGATAACCATCTTTATAGTATGATTATTCGGTGCCCTCTTCTTTTTCTGCTTTATTTCCAGTGAGTAATTTTGCCTGAATGATTTATGGCCTAGTGAAACATTAGTGACAAGACTCCCAGAAGTATGACAGCGGACGCTCAGGCCTGCTCATTTCTTCTATCTGCCTGCTTCACTGCAGACTCTTGTGTAAATGATAAGATGGCCTTCACCAACCCTGAGCTCAATTAGTAGGGAAGAGTTACTTAATAAGCCTCAACAGCTCAAATCACTACTGTGTGTTTTTGCCATCAAGTGTTTGGAGTGATGAATATAGCAAAAATCCAGGGTAGGGAAGAACTACTGAATACTTCTGTACATAAAAAGACAAACATTTGATGTTAAAATCATTAACCCTCATGTAAATTGTTATTCTTATTCAAATATTTTCTAAGTGGTGTTAAACAGACCAAGGGAAATTTCACTGTATTTCATATTGTAACTGAAGGGACGCTGGACAACAGTGTAGAAGATTCACGTGCAGCTTTATTTACAAGAATAGTCAGTCAGGCAATGGTGAACCACAGGAGCAAATGGGTACATACAGGTAATCCAAAAGGTGTAGTCAAGTAACATGCGAATGGTCAGTATTGGATAAACAAATAACAAGGTGAGGAACAGGAAACATGACAAGACATGGCAGAAGTTGAACAAAAAGCAAGACTAAAGGCCCGTGCACACCTAGATGTTTTTTGCTCGCGTTTTCAGTCGACGTGTAATGCCTCATGACTAAATAAAGGGCGCCAATGTGATCGTGCACATCAACGCGCAAAACGGCAGGCGCAAAAGCGTCATTTAAAAAAAAAAATGCCTCACGTGCCGTGTCAAAACCTTCTCCACCAATCAGATTGGCACTTTTGTTCACGTGTACGGAGCTGCTGAAGTTACAGTAAACACCCCTTGGAGGCATTCAAGGGAAAACTGTCAATGTGAGCGCACATTGTAGAAGATGCCCAGAGGCGATTTGACCGTGGAGCTGCTTATTGCACTGGTATTCAAACGAAAAGTGCTGTATGATAAACGAGACATTGACATTGTTTGAATCGCTAGTGACTTTTCTTTTCAGTAAACGCCATCTAACGGCAAGGTGTGATTTTGCATACTCTTTTGCTTGACGCCAGTGTAATGCTAATGATAAACGCAAACAAAAAGCATCCCAGTCTGTATGAGCCATAAAGCTGCAGTCACACTGGGCTTTTCAGCCCATAGACTTGCATTCATACGCACGTGAATGTGTCAGACCGGAAACCCAAGCTTGGTGAACTCTGACCTGCAAAAATCACATCACATAACTGCTTGAGACCAATCGAAGATCAAAGTATAACCTCTCTGGACAACATATGGCCCAATCACTTGCTTTGTTAAATGTCTAATCATCCAATGTTTAGTCAATCAGTCAATGTTTAATCCCACCCTTTTTTACAGTGCCGCAGAGCAGAATTTCACATGCCCAAACTTTAGTGTGATGGCAGCATTACAAGACTCAGCAACATGTGGGATCAGTCCAGATAATCAGTCGATGAAGAGTTACCAGCTGTGTGTGTGTAATCATGCAGAATCAGAAACTGGTGTGTGTGTGTGAGGTGCATGATGGTATCTGTAGTCCAGTTCAGAGACAGATGTGCAGTTTAACAGTAACAAGGATTAGGTTGCTGGTGATCATGACACCTATATTTTCAGTTTGGCTTTGTAATCAGCTTCAGTTTTGAATAAGAATAAGAATAAGAATAAGAATAAGAATAAGAATAAGAATAAGAAAAAGAATAAGAATAATAATAATAAAACTGTTTTCGGTCAATATTATTAACCTCCTTAGGAAATATTTCGTTTGTTTGTCTTTTGAACATATCACTGTTGTTCATTAACTTGCCAAATTATCATAAAAATCTAGCTAAATCTTTAAATTGTGCTTTAAGCTGAATACTACCTTCAAAAATAAGTTAAAAAAAACATGTACTGTCATCATAGCAAAAACAGAAATTAGAAATATTGTGTTTAAAAAGTCTTTCTCCGTTTGAAAACATGATTTTGAAAGAGTAAGAAACAAAAAAGGTAAAATAAGGAAAATTATAGCCTTTTTCACAATTACTTTCAGTATTTACTGTTTTAGATGTTTAGGACAACTAAGTTTTAATGCTCTTAGAATCAATGTAACTGAGCTACTTGATTGGCAGTCACGGTGGCGCAGTGGGTAGCGCGATCCCCTCACAGCTAGAAGGTCGCTGGTTGGAGCACCTGCTGGGACAGTTGGCACTTAATATAACTTAGTTTAAAATAAAGAAAATGTCTCTCCGACAAATCTGAAGAGAAAGTGCAATAAAATAAGAAAGTTACCAGACTCTAACATTAATTTCATACATGAATTTCAGTGATGTTTTACAGCTCAGTTTGAATAATTGATAAATCACTCACAAAGAGTTCAATTGTTCCAATACTAAATGCACTCAGCATTTCTGAACAAATATCTTGAACTATTTTTTTTTTTACAAATACAATTTAATGGCGTGCGGCACAGTGACTCAGTGGTTTGCACTGTTGCCTCACAGTTCACCTATTGCACATGTCTTTGGACTTGTGGGGGAAGCCGGAGCACCCGGAGAAAACCCACAACAACACGGGGAGAACATGCAAACTCCACACAGAAATGCCAACTGACCCAGCGGTGGCTCGAACCAGCGACCTTCTTGCTTGCGGTTGTGCTACCCACTGCGCCACCATGAGGGCCAAAACACATAAATAACACCAAATAATATTATTTCAAAAAACTAAACAGGACCATTTTCATAACATTCTCTCAAGGCATGAGAGAACCAAAATTAACCAATTAATCTATAAAGAAATGTATTGATAGCTCAAAAAACTCACTGCAAAATTAAAATGCAGTTGCAATGACTAATATTTCATATTATATGAGCCAAAATATGCCTGTTTTGATTTATAAGCTTTCTTTTTGTTGAGTAATATCATAAGCATTTTCCCCAAATGCCATCCTATTGTATCATTTTATTATATTGCTATCTTGGTAATAGATGACTTGCAAAAATAATTTCATCATGATATGTAAAAATTAAAATCACAGACATTCTTTACAGAAAAGCACCACAAGCAAGGCATTAAAGTCTAGACCAGTGGTTCTCAAACTGTGGTACGTGTACCACTAGTGGTACGCAGGCTTTCTTCAAGTGGTACGCAGAGGAATCGCTGAATTATTAAATTTTTTAAATGAACACATACGATAACACAGATGTGATCAGTGAATTGATCTTAATAGGCTAAACCTTTTATCTTATTTTACATTTTTTATTTTTTGTTATGTATTCTATCATTTGAAGCTAATTTCCTCTCCATATTTGTAATGGTTGTTGGGGGCGTATTCCATGTTTTTATATCCCAACGTTGACAGGTATAGTCTAATCACTTGCTTTTAAAATACAAGTTAATGTTTAGATTTAGACATATACTGTATTTCAAAAAGAGTTTATATATGACTATGATGACATATAGACTGTATTTATGAGGTTCAAGGAACTTGTTGAATAGGCTACTTTATGATTATACTTTATCTTATTCTTTTTAAGAACATTGACATTTTTAATTAACTTTAAAGGCACATTTGAATTTAAACGTGTTTTATATGTTTTATTTTATTTTTTTTACCTGTAAGCTCAGTACAGTGTTAATATTTGAACTATTTATAATGTTTAAAGTGGTTGATGATAATAAATATTCATTAAAAGAAGAATTAATCTGCCACATTTTTGAACTGTGCAGAGCTGTAGCTCTTTATTTCAAAACCGGTCATTATGGTGGTACTTAGAGAGACCTTTTTTTCAGTGGTACTTGGTGTAAAAAGTTTGAGAACCTCTGGTCTAGACAACAGCTAGAAACTGACAGAACAATGCAGTGGCAGATCTGTGGTTTTTGATTGGTGCCTTGGACATCACATGATCCATTCACCAAAAAGTGTTTATTGATTAATTTAAATAAATCAAGTATTTTATTAGCTAGTAGATGAAACATTACTTAAAATTATCACATACTAAATGTTCAAATTTAAAACATTCAACTTTATGCACTACCACTGCTGCACTTTACCTTTCATACAGGAAGCTACTGAACAAATTAGCATTTGATCTGACACCCTTGTTCAGGGCCTGAATGTAATTACCAAAGAGGATTCGGTTGCCGGCTGTGGTGGTTTCTTCAGCTTTATGGTGAAAGTAGGGTGAGTAGATGGGCTTTTATTGTATTTCTCATTTGCTGTGTGTTGTTGTCCTGCTGTGCTGTTTACATTGTCTTCTATGACACTGCTGAGTTTATAAAGATGGTTTGATAAATGCAGTGCAGGGCTTTGGCATCTGATGCTTTTCTGGCTGTGAAACGTGTGCATTGAAATGGTCAGTTGTGTAATTAAATAATTTTTGCAGCTTATTAGGAATTTCACTTTAAGAAGTTGCAAGTATAATGATACTTTTGCTATTATGCTAACACTTTTGCTATTTGCTATTATGCTAATACTTTTGCTATTTGCTATTATGCTAATACGTTTGCTATTATGCTATGTAGAGTTATTTTTCATCTGTTTATTTATTTATTCCTCTGGTTGTGCTTTTTGTCAGTTTGAAAAAAGTTAAGATTTTTAACTATTGATTATTGGTGATTTAATTTTTTGTATGTGTTTGTTCTGATGCATCTATTAATTTTGTTAATAATTCAATTATATTAAAGGCATAGTTCACCCAAAAATAAAATTTATATCATAATTTAATCACCCTTCACTTGTTTAAAACCACTGAGTTTAATACTTTTGTTGAAAACAAAAGAAGATATTTAGAAAAATGTTGGTAGTTGGCACCCATTGACTTCTATGGTAATTTTATTTTCTCCCATACCATGTCAGCACTGCTGCTTCACAGCAAGAAGGTCAATCGTTTGAGTCCCGGCTTGGCCAGTTGACATTTCTGTATGGACTTTGTATGTTCTCCCCATGTTTATGTGGGTTTCCTCCAATTTCCCCCACAGTCCAAAAACATATGTGAATTGAATAAACTAAATTAGTGTGTGTGAATGTGAGAGTGTAAGGGTGTTTCCCAGTACTGGGTTTGCGGCTGGAAGGGCATCCGCCGCATGAAACATATGCCAGAGTAGATGGTGGTTCATTCCGCTGTGCTGACCCCTGATAAATAAGGGACTACGCTGAAGGAAAATTAATGAATAAATGTATTTTGTGTTCAAAAGAAGAAACTCATAAAGATTATTAAAGTAAAACATGAGCTTATTTTCATTTTTGTGTGAACTATCCATTTATTGAAGAAACGGCACTGTAAAAAGATGATTTGACAAAAGTCATGATAACAAATGTGTTTTATGTTACTTTAACTTAGTTTAATAAGTAATTAGGTTTCAACAAACAAATCAAGTTAAAGCTTTAGTGTAAGAAGGGCCAGACAGAATCTGCAGACATTTTTCGCTATTTCTGCAGAGAATTGTGTAAAAAATCTGTGGATTTATGCGGGATGATTTTAGGAGTGTCACAACTAAAAACTTTATGTATGAAATAAAAAATAGTACGTTTTTAACTTTTATTGAATGTTTACAATGCAAATCCAATTAGATCCACTTATTTGGTAAACAAAGCAAGTCTCTCGTATAATACACATCTACTAAAAGACGTTACATGACAAACTGTATTGTAAATAAATTACATGAACATTTTAATCTTACTGTTATTATATCATAATAATATTAGTGAAATTAATTTAAAAACTAAATAAATATACACCCACTTACACAAGTAAATACATAGACTCAATGATTTGACAAAAAGACATGATAACAAATGTGTTTTATGTTACTTTAACTTAGTTTAATAAGTAATCAGGTTTCAACAAACAAATCAAGTTATAGCTTTAGTGTAAGAAGGGCCAGACAGAATCTGCAGACATTTTTCGCTATTTCTGCAGAGAATTTTGTAAGAAATCTGCGGATTTATGCGGTATGATTTTAGGAGTGTCACAACTAAAGTTTATATATGAAATAAAAAATAATAATACATTTTTAACTTTTATTGAATGTTTACAATGCAAATCCAAATAGATCCACTTATTTGGTAAATAAAGCAAATCTACTAAAAGACAGAAAATATTACATTACAAACTGTATCGTAAATAAATCATATAAACGTTTATATTACTATTATTATATCATAATAATATTAGTGAACTTAATTTAAAAACTGAATAAATATACACTTACACAAGTAAATTCATAGACTCAAGGATGGGCTAAAAATTTGTGGAAATGTGCAGATTTCTGCGCACAGATTCTGTGTGGACCTACTTAAGTTAATTATTTTAGTCAGTTTAACTGATGTAGCTTGAGATGACTAGAACAGTTAATTCGATTCAAAGCTTTCTATACAATTTGTACAATGAGGTTTTTTTGCAAAAAGCTGGATTTTTTTAATCACATTGATCATCGCAGTGTGTAGCCATCTGGTTTTCAACAATGAAGTCTGTCTGTATCTTTATATATCTACAAATTATTTATAAGTTATTAATCATCAGTTTAAGGCATTTGTATTTAAGTGTGTGTGTTTGTGTATGTGCTGCAGAGGCATAAAATAACCTCTGATGCTGCAGCCAGTCAGTTACGCTACACTTTTTAAGCCGAAGCTGAAGTACAGACGTGGCTCCTGAGCTGATAAGGTAGGGGCAGCAAAATCGCAGCAAAGCTAATTAGCCAACAAAAATTGGGCGGTAGTCCATATCGCTCGGCTCCAGAGAAGCCAATCTCACTGGGCCCCAAGGGCGCAAACTCACTGCCTGAGCTGACTGACATGGGTTGCCATTGATAGCTAAAGGGGTTCAAGTGATTTCCAAGCAAAATAAAAAGAAAGAGAAAGAAGGGGGAGTCTGGAAGTCCTTTACCGGTTAGCCAGCTAGTTTGATGTGTAATGCAAAACGGTTTTGTGGTTCTTGCACTGCTTTTCGTTGCATGTGCAGTTTTTGGAAAGCCATATGGTTCGAACTATATACAATAAAATTGTTCATTTTGGGAATTTTTCCAGGTGATTTGACTACAGATTTCTTGTAATTGTGACTGGCTGATTCAGATCTTTCAAGCTTTAAAATATTTAAAAATAATATGCACCTTTCTATTAACTGTCATGTTTAAAACGTGTTAGCCAGCACTCGCTTTTGGGGATTTACTAACTTTAAATAGTAACAGTTCTTGACCCCAGTGAGCTACAAACAAAAATTAGGTATTATTGGAAAGAATACATGTTAAGCTTTACTATGGTCTAGAAAGTTTCATGCTAAAAATCATGCTTTTTTTCACTGACATTGTGATTTTTTAAAATTTATTTATTTATTATTTTTTATTATTATTTAATTTTGTAGTCAAACTTTAGCTCAATAATCTGCATCGTTGATTTTTACTGCTCAAATGCAGTGAGTGTTAGTTAAAAAAAGAACTGAAAAGATGTTAACTTAAACGTTATTCAAATTTGTTTTTAAACATTCAGAAATTAAACACTAATTTTTCAGGAGCAAACAGTAAGCACAAATAAAATGACCTTACATTTCTGTAAATGAGTTGAGCTCAAATTAGGGAGATACTAGTGCAGCTTATTATACAAACAAACAACACTAAAAAAGAAATGAACACTCAGCAAATTATTATGGCTGATAAGAGCTGTATCTTATATTGTCTGAAACAAAATAATTATCACAGATGCTACACAAAATATCATGACATTAAACATACAGCTGTATATCTTTTGTCCTGCATTTAGATGAGCTTTTATTTTTAATCCATGTTTGGTCACTGCATTAAAAGGCACTGTGTCTTTGCATTATGGCATTACAGTAGTTATTTCCTGGTTAGGGTTGCACCAGCTGCTCGTAAGTTCTTTATTAAACTGGAAGGTAAAGTCCACACTGGGGGCTTTGAAACTACTAGCTAGTTTGTAACTAAATTTGTGAACATGTTCTTCTGAATGACATGGGTTGCCATTGATAGCTAAAGGGGTTCAAGTCATTTTCAAGCAAAAAAAAAAAAAAAGAAAGAGAAAGAAGGGGGAGTCTGGAAGTCCTTTACTGGTTAGCCAGTTAGTTGTTCATAAGTTCTTTATTAAACTGGAAGGTAAAGTCCATACTAGGGGCTTTGTAACTAGCTAGTTTGTAACTAAATTTGTTGATATGTTCTTAAAGCAAACCATACTTAGTAGGTCATATGCTCTCTTTAAAGTCATGCGTATAGTCGCATTGAATGATGTCCACGCTTTCCTGTTTGTGTATTTTTTTTCGTGGGCGTTCTGCATATTTAATGAAAGTGTGCTCAATCGATTGGCTAGTAAGATACATTTGTTCTGGGTGGGGTAAATGAAACAATAAAAATTTCATATCGCAGCCTCTCGCGATTTAGCAAATCACATTGTTTCAAATCGTGTTTGCGATTCGATTTCGATTAATCGCACAGCCCTATAGTACTTTGGTCAATATTTGTTTTTCCATATACAAACACTGAAAAACATGAATGTAATAACCTAATCAAAATATGCCTTGAAAGCCAAGTGTCTCATGAGTTTAATTAATCAATTAATTTCCAATTTGATGAAGATAGCATGCAAAATGAGATTTCTGCAGAAAGTTTTGAGACTTTATTGGTGTCCTCCTTTACCGACAGAGGCACTTTCTCAGAAATTACCTTCCCAAACTAAAATAGTAACAATTTCTGAATATTTTTTGTATATAGAGTTTTAATTAAAATCAAATGTTTAAGCACTAACAATATTCATTTTAGACAATTTAAATATTAGAATACTTTAAGTCTTAATGGAATAAGGTCTAATTAAACATTGTACAATATGATGACTGTGGACAAACAAACAGAAACAACGCAACACCCAAATGAACAAAATAGAGAAGTCTGATCCAAAAAATAATGTTATTGAAAAAATAATTATTGTTTTTTAAAATTGTTTTCCAAAACACAGCAAATGCATGTTTAAATTATGAATAAATCACAATAAAAAGCCGCTTTAAATTATAAAGAAATCTGTGTTTTTGAACCTATCGAAGAAAGAAGTAGTCAAAGATTCATTTGAATTATTTAGCCTGACATGTTTACTGTTCTGAAATGTTGTAAATGTTTCTCAAAATAAAATATTTTGTGTTCAAAAGGGTAAAAGACTTGTTGTTTTTACCCAGACATTTAAAAAGAATATATTTTAGAGTAGTAATCACAATACTGTGAAACCGTGATATTTTTATCCAAGGTTATCATACTGTCAGAATCTAACCCCGGTCCATGCCTATGATTAACTATGTCAAGTTTATAATTAACTTTAAAGAGCACCTGCAGATCAGCTACTGGCATTTGAAACAGCCAATGAAGTTTTGTAGATATTGCCACTGTAGGACTTTTATGTTGTTTGTCTTATTTTGACTTGCTCCAAAATCTACCCCTGCTATTTGCCTGTATACTTTATATGTGATGCATAATTTCCATCAATAATCTAAGCATGGATCAACTTCTTCAATATTAATCAATTTTCTAGTCTGATCTCAAGCCTTGGCAAATAATTGAGAAAGCACCAA
The DNA here is from genome assembly GCA_903798035.1 of Danio albolineatus. Taxonomy (NCBI): domain Eukaryota; kingdom Metazoa; phylum Chordata; class Actinopteri; order Cypriniformes; family Danionidae; genus Danio; species Danio albolineatus. The sequence continues at coordinate 3,388,540 of CAIGQQ010038995.1, forward strand.
TTAGAGGTCGCATTTTTATGCTGTCATGTAGACTTCTTACAAAGTATTTACAGTATTTTAAAAATACTAAGGGTGCTTTCACACCAGCCTTATTTAGTTCGGTTGAATCGCACAAAAGTTTGTTTTCCCTCTTGGTGCGGTTCGTTTGGGCACTCGTTTTGAGACCTACTTGAAGAGGGGGTCTCGGTACACATACAAACGAACCCTGGAGCAAACTGTTTTAGCGAACTAAAACAGACCCAACTGAAAAAGTACTGCGCCTTTTTGGACTAATCCAGCTGCCTTAATCCGATGCGCTGTCCCATCTTATGGGGTTTGGAGGGAAAACTATTTGTTGACAACGCTTTACCATGAATTTTAAACAGAGAGAGAGAGAAAGAGAGGGAAAAACATTACCTGATGGACCGTTGGTAATATTTCTGGATGTTGACCATGTCGCAGTTTAGCTAAATTAATTCAGGTCTCCTTCTAACACTGTCAACATTTGCACTGCATTAAAACATTGTTTCCCAGCCACAGCTGCGCTCCATTTTCGAAATGTATAGTTTGTCTGAAGTGATGTTTATAAACTATATAGTATACTATGACCAGGGATACAATCAGCCTGTGCAGCGACATTTTGCTGTTTTGTTTACTTGCTGGAGTTCCATTGGCATTTTCCCGCATGTTAATTTTGACCAATCAAAAAGCAGTTTAGGAAATACTTTCAATAACACCTGGCCAATGAGTGATGTGGATTTGTCACATGACTGTGTTTTGGTTCTTTTCAACTGGTTCAGACCAAAGCAATCAGTGTGGTGTGAAAAGGACCCAAAACGGCAGAAAAATGCTACAATGTATCATTTGTTGCACTTGGTCCGGACCAAAACAACCGAACCACAGATGTGAAATCACCATAAAATACATGTGACAATATACTATTTTGTATTAATAAAATATGTATTTGAAATACATGTATCATAAATACTGCCTATCCCTGCATACAATCAGCAAAACCAAAATTACCATGAAAACACGTGAACTACATGCTATAAAAAGAAGAACCCTAGTGGCTGTAAGATGGATGATGTAACCAACAGACTGGAGTTTTGAGATGATGCTGATTATGATTTGAGATGTGAACGCTGCTCATGTCAGTTTCATTTGCGATAACCTTCCGTCACCCTGTGCGTTCATGTTGTCGATGGCACGAATGCAATTTCATGCATATTTATTATTCGGTAATGCAAGCTAAGGGCTTCATTTTACTTTCCAGTTTAGCTAATCAGCGGCATGGTAACTAGGTCCACTGTCTGATTTTTAGCAGCGCTTTCCAATTACATGAAAGTCACATTGGAAATACACAGACAAAACATAATCTTAGATTAGCCGGTGTAGATGAAGCGCAGCAGGGAGAGTTGGGATTTGAGGAATGGCGAGCTACAACCAGAATAATTGGATTGTGACAGGCTCACAGGCATAATGCCAATAATTTTCAAGGCTCTTCTTTATTTTTATTTCCGCTTTTTTATTTTCAGAATCAGACTTATGTATTTTTCATTTGCCAGTGGAGGCTTTGAGATAATACTTCATGGCTGAGCCAAAATCAATAGTCAGCTTTTTGAAGATGGCATTAAAATATACTGTATTTGACCAAACCTCCTTATAAACTCTGCTTGTAGGAGAACAGCAGTCAAGAGGTTTGGGATTGGGCCAGTGGTGAGACATGGCTAAGTCTACAAGCTATTTATGATGCACAATCAGACTAAGGGACTACTCTGGGTCATTTACAAATTTAAGTTGGGCCAAATTTTTTTCATTAATGCAAACTACACATTCAGGTCAATTTTAAACTAGAAGTGGTGCATAAAAGGGGCCATGCAGTGGCGCAGTAGGTAGTGCTGTCATCTCACAGCAAGAAGGTCGCTGGTTCGAGCCTCGGCTGGGCCAGTTGACGTTTCTGTGTGGAGTTTGCATGTTCTCTCTGCGTTCGCGTGGGTTTCCTCCGGTACAGGTGAATTGTAGGCTAAATTGTCTGTAGTATATGAGTGTGAATAAGTGTGTATGGATGTTTCCCAGAGATGGGTTGTAGCTGGAAGGGCATCCGCTGCGTAAAACATGTGCTGGATAAGTTGGCGGTTCATTCCGCTGTGGCAACCCCAGATTAATAAAGGGACTAAGCCAAAAAGAAAATGAATGAATGAAAGTGGTGTGTAAAAATTTCTTTTATTTTTAATTTGTATTTTTTTGTTTGCAAATGTTTTAAGAACCATTATCAATACATGCTACTACACTCTTAAGAAACTGTGCTAAATAGAACCAGTTTAACTGCTTTAATAATAATGCATTTTATTTAAAAGGCGCCTTTCTTGACACTCAAGGTCACCGTACAAGACATTAAGAACAGTCAAAAGTCAAAAGAATACAATACAAACTTTAAAAAATGCAGTTGAGCTAAAGATGGTAGGCTGCTTTAAACAGATGTGTTTTGAGTTTAGTTTTGAATTGTGAGAGAGAGTCAAGATTTCGGAGATCAGGAGGAAGTGAATTCCAGAGCTGAGTGTTACACTTACCCAATGGTTCTCTAATGGTTCGCCAGTAGTGTTTTTTTAGGGTGATTAAGGTGCTGCTGTATATACATCTAAAATTGACTTGTAATTGTTTGCTTGAAATCATAGTGGAACCACTGTAGTTGCTATTTAGCACCAATGTATTTGTGGAGTATATATTAGGATGGTAAAGGTGCTGCTGTATATACATCTAAAATTGACTTGTTCTCGTTGGCTTGAAATCGTAGAGGAACCACTGTAGTTGCTATTTATCACCAATGTATTTGTGGAGTATATATTTTGCAGATGGGGCCATTAGAAATTTACGTCTCAGAAAACAGTATGCCATGACCAACCACGGTTAGCTGCAGTACTCAGGGAATTTCTCGGACTCAGGAAATACATTACCACTAGGGGCAGCCGAGCTTCATTTTCAGTAGTGGCCGCGGGTGGCTGTTTCTTTTTGAAGGGTGGACGTGTTTTCTCCATGTTTTATTCATAATTGCTAAAATTTAATACAATTCTACACCTGGGATAATTGTGTTTATTGTTTTCTGCTAAGAGAAATAGTTTCATTTTAGACAGTATTTCCGACTCTCCACAGCCATGGCTCTAATATTACATTTTTGACTGTAGACCTACTTGCAAAACTTTACACAGAACTCAGTTAAATGTTCTTTGATTAGGCTAGTTATTAATAAACTGTAAAGCCAAAACGAATGGTAACATATAGGTTGTAATTTAATTTAATATAGTTTAATAAATAAATAAAATATAATTAAATAGCCATATACTGTAGGGTAAATAAGTAGTTTTAAATTGAATAAATGGGCTATTTACTAAATGTTTATGTTTATTTCATCAAATTAAACACAAATAAATACGATAAATAAATATATTCTGTTTATTTGAATAATCAGTCAATCACGCACTGAAAAAATAAGCT
>CAIGQQ010038995.1:3397013-3431183 GCA_903798035.1 Danio albolineatus
TCATTCAGAAATATTTCATGTATGCCCACGTGACAAGCGAGATATTGCATGCGAGTATGAACTGCTGGAAGAGTGTTGTTTTTAATGGAATTTGATACCGCACGCTGTATGGAAAAACCCTCCGCATTTCGCGATGCAGTTGTCTGTGGTCCTTCACTGACTCGGTAGGTGCAGAGAATAGGCAAGGGTTGGTATAAGATTCTGACAGTATGATAACCTTGGATAAAAATATCACGGTATAATGATATTGTGATCACTGCTCTAAAATATATTCTTTTTAAATGTCTGGCTACAAAACCTTTTTCCCCTTTAAACACAATACATTTCATTTTGAGAAACATTTAAAATATTTTGGGGCAGTTAACATGTCAGGCTAAATAATTCAAGTGAATCATTGACTTCAGCAATCTTTATTTGGTTCAAAAACACAGATTTCTTTACACTTTACACCTAAAAAAACAACAACAAAAAATGTAAATAAATCTTACACATACCTTAGGAACGGTATTGCAGAAAATTTTGGTGGTATGAAAACCTTGACCATCCCATACCGCGGTATGCCTATAAAAATGGTTATCGTCCCATGCATAGCAGAGAATAGGTCAAACAACCGTGTGTGTATAGACTATACTATCGCAAAATGCGGTGAAAAATCCTACATGGCGGTAATAGTTTGATTTAAGATGTTAACTGCACTTCAATATTGCGATTAAAATCAGCACGTCTTAATTCCATTTCTGTTCAGTTCGATTGTGACTTTAGTCAGATTAAGGTGATCAAACATCGCTGTTTACATGGTAGGCTCATAATCAGAGTATTGTCTTAATCATATTAAAAATGGATTGTTGGTGTCCATGTAAACATACTCATTTACTCATTTACTTTTTCCAATCCTGTTTGACTTTCTTCTGTTACCACAAAACAATAAATTTCGAAGAAGTCTTGAAACCTCTAACCATAGTATTTATTTTTCTACTATGGAAGTCAATGGTTATCGTTTTTCATCTTCTTCAGTCTTAAACAGAATTTAAAAAAAACTCATAGAGGTTTGGAGCCACTTGAGGGTGAGTAAATAATACGCAATTTAAAATGTTGGATGAACTATTCCTTTAATGCAAAATAAAAGCTCTTTGGTTCAATGATTGAATCCAGCAGGCACACAACATCATATAACGTTGATTTTTTGTTCTATTTTGATTGCAATATCTGGATATCTAAATGTAACATCAGTTTGTTGTCTATCACTGACGTCATCTGTCATAGATATTTGGTTGGTTTTATGTTGTTTAATTACCCAACTAAAATTCAACGTCATTTCAACGTTACAATATGACATCCATCTAACGTCATCTACATCTAAGTCTAACCTCAGTAGACATTTATCTTTGATTGGTTTTATGTTGGGAAAATATCTAACTAAAATTCAGTATCATTTTAGCGTCATGATATTACATCCATCTAACATCAAAGTCTAACCTCAGTAGACATTTGTCTTTGGTTGGTTTTATCTTTGGAAATTATCTAACTAAAATTCCGCATCACTTTAGTGTCATGATATTACATCCATCTAACGTCAAAGTCTAACCCCAATAGACATCTATTTTTGGTTGGTTTTATGTTGTGTTGTCAACTAGCTGAACTAAACTAAACCTAACTAAAATTCAGCATTACTTTATTGTCATAATGTGACGTCAATACAATGTCAAAAGCTAACATCATTTATTATTCATTGTTGGTTGATTTTTACATTGTGTTGTGAACTAACAAAATGAATTGATGAAAATCAAAATGAAATCTGACCTTAAACTGACATTGGGTTCTGACGTCAACCCTATTTATTTATTTATTTATTTATTTATTTATTTATTTATTATTATTATATTTTTTTCATATACAACCAAAATTCAATCCGGTGCCTGCTGGATAAGCAGAAAAACAACCACACATTTTTGTTTGTAATTTAAATGTTAAATTTTTTTTCCATTTTAAATTAAGTTTTGTTTTTTGTTTTGTTTTGTTTTGTTTTTTGTTTTGAAATAAATTACTTTTTTTTTTTTTGTCAGATTTAGTCCTGGTGGGGTTAGGAACAATTATTAAAATTGTTTGTTTGTTTGTTGTTGTTTTTTTCATTTATATGGATAAATCATTAGCTTTTATTTATTTATTTATTTATTTATTTATTTATTTATTTCATTATCATTATTTTCCATATACAACCAAAATTCAATGTTAGTCTGATGTTGGAGTCCAGTTGGTGTCTGTGTGACGTCTGGTGCCTGCCGCAAATTTTTGTTTGTAATTTAAATGTTACTATTTTTTATATTTAAATTAAATTAAAGAAAATTGTCATTTTAAACTTTGTTGTTGTAATTTTTACATTTTAATTTTTTGTACATTTTTTTTTATTCTTTTTGTTTTGTTTGAAAGAAATTACTTTTTTTTTTTTTTTTTTAGTCCTGGTGGGGTTTAAGACAATTATTAAAATTATTTATATTTATATAATTATTTATATGGATAAATCATTAGCTTTTATTTATTTATTTATTGGAAGGAAATAACTTTTTTCCATGATTTTCTCCTGATTGGATTCATTCATTCATTCATTTAGTTTTTACATTGCATATTTATTTACTAGATGCAAACAAAGCTAATGACACCCATTTTGGATCACATTTGCAACTCCTATGATGTTTTGTCATCTAAATAATTAACATGTTGCTGTATACAGTTAATTGAATACCCTTCTCTTCCTCAAAGCCCCGTTCTCATTCCTATCAAAGGTGTAAAGCTTCCTGATCTAACGTTTACAGTATGTCAGAGAAGCATCGTCAGCAGTAATGACAGAGCAAATATCAACAACACCTGGCTCTTTCTCCAGTGATTTACCCCTCGTTCCACTTTGCTTCACAGACGCCCCCGTTCCAACTCTAATTACTCCCCTGATTCACACTTTGATCGAGAAAAAAAGTGCATCGACTGAACAATCAATGGTCCTGGTTCCTCTGCCATCAGCTACTCGGGCCTGCCGCTCCACATGATGATTAAGGCAGTGATGTGCTCTCTCTGTGTCGATAGGGTTGTTGAGCTTTCCTTTACCTCTGCCCACTTGCTCAATCACAGACCTGCTCACGGAAGACTGCATTGTAGGTTATCTCAAGCACACAAAGCAAACTTGATGGATAGTTACCAATTAATCATTTAGGGGCACAGGCTCAGTCGGGGGCTTGTTCCAGTCCAGAGGAAATTAAGCATTGCCTGGTCTGTCTATTCTTCATTTAGGTCCTAATTACAGCCTAATGGGTCCCCATTATGTTAATAGAGCACAGATCCTTGGATGGCATTGCCTTGCCTTTTAAATGATAATAAAGCAGGAAGCTATTTTATAGAGTTTTGAGGAAAGACATACATTAGCTAATTATTTTTATTGTTGACTGCTGCTTTAGACCACAAGTTGTTTTGGTTTGTTCAATATTTTTACATGTTACACATTAAATGCTTTGATGGACGGAAATTAGATGCATTTAGTTTGGATTTTGTTTGTTCTTTATATATGTGCATTAACATTCATCTGAATGCAGTGTGACTCACATCTGGTTTTTGATTTAATTTATTTTTATTTGCTGCACTTTCCGATAATTGTTACACAATCCAAACAGGGAATAGCATTCTCAAATTTCTCTCAAAAAGATAACAAAAAATAAAATAAAAATCTGATTCTGATACTTTATAAATAAGTAACATTTCAGATCGCAGCATCTCTAAAATTGAATTATGGTTTTAAAAATTAGCATAACTATTGCAAAAAGTGTTTCAAAATTAAGGTTTTGCAATGGCCCAGCCAGAGTCCTGACTTAAATCTAATTGAGAATAAGATCAGGGTGATGGCAAGAAGACCCACCAACCTGAAAGAGTTGCAGCTCATTGTTAAAGATGGATGGGCAAAAATATCAGTGGATACATGCAAAATGTTGGTAATCATCAATTATAGCAAGTGTTTGACTGGTGTAATAGCCAACAACAGCTTTTCTATTGATTATTGAGAAGGGTATGAATCATTTTGGACATGTCACTTTATGTTCAAAGATAGATAAAAGCTGAGAACTCAACTCACACAATATGGTCGTTTCAAAGTAATGTTTTATATTAATGCAAGTGACTTTTATCTATCATGTTTGATATCATTTGAAATGTCTCAGTGCGACTGGTACAATGGTCTCATTCCCTCAGAAATAGACATAAGCAAAATAATAAATATATAACTTCAAGTATCTTTTGCACCACTGCTAAGGGTGTGCCTTCACCGGGGGTTTTTATTCAAATGCTTTTAGACAGAAACCCTCACTGAATGTAAATGCCTTTTGTTATTCAACACGCACCCCTTCTATTGCTTGGTTTGGATACTTAAGGGAGAATTTCAAGCTGTTCGGGGCGACTCTTGTAACTAAGAGTAGCCCGTAGTGTGGAATCCTTCACACTACGTATGTATGTTTTGAAGTCAGGTATGCATCTTTTGATTATGGATTTATCTGAGAATTTTATGTTTTGTATTGATCGTTTATGGAATGAATTGAATTGAATTGGCATAATACACATTTACCTGACTAATAAATTGTTATGATTTGAATTGTTCAAACTGATTCCGTGTTATTATCTCTAGTAGATTACGTTAAGTCCATAACACCACAAGGCCCTGTACAGGTTAGTAGCGAACTAAAACACGATAGACGGAGCAGCGTGGCACGCTATACGATGTCTTTAGAGATCCGACTTACAATTGGCATTATTCAAGTATACTTAGACTGTATAAGGCTATCTAAGCGGATAGTTCTTCTTCTCTGAACTTTTGATTTAGTAGATAGCAGATCTAATGGGAACCACACAAAAAATATTCTAATCTGAGTAAATAGGGTTCTGCTGTTTTAGAATAGTAGTTAATCGCCTCTGTGTAGTGACCAAGACTGACATGCTTGTGTTTAAGAGATTGTATACTCGGCCGGTACAAGACTCAGGATGTTATAGGAATCCGAATGAACGAGAATAATAAACAATAACGAATCAAAGAGAATATTCAATCATAGTCTAAAGTAATATTAAAAGGAAACACAATAAGCTTATCAATGTTTTATAATTGGAGTCAGATAAAACGAGAATAAGCGTATTAACATTCTAAACCACCTCATACTTAAATTGGAGTCAGATATGAGTTAAATTTGAAGTAAATCAACATTGTGCACTGAAAAGACAGAACAGGCAGAGAACCTTCATCCACCAGTAGACACCGCCATTGGACTAACTGCTGTGGACCTTACAGAAATTAGATGCATTTAGTTTGGATAATGTTTGTTCTTTATATGTGTGCCTTAAAACATTTATGTGAATGCAGTGTCACTCACTTGGTATTTGTTTTAAATTTTTTTTTGCCCTTTCTGATAATCTTTATACAATCCCCATGTAATACCATTCTCCATTTTTGCTCAAAATTAAAAAAAGAAAAAAATATTCTGATTCTGATTTGTTCATGGAGATCACAGTATCTCTGAAAATGAATCATTTAGGGTCTTAAAAGTTAGGATAAATATAGCATGCAAACCCTGATGTGTTTCACCATTAATGTTTTGGAGTGGCCCAGTCAAAGTCCAGACTTAAATCTAATTGAGAATATGTGGAGGGAGCTAAAGATCAGGGTGATGGCAAGAAGACCCACCAACATGAAAGAGTTGCAGCTCATGAATAAATATGAATAGGCAACAATACCAGCGGAGACATGCAAAATGCTGGTAAGCAATTTAAGCAAGAGTTTGATTGGTGTAATAGCCAATAACAGCTTTTTGATTTTTTATTTTTTGAGAGGGGTATGAATCATTTTGGACATGTCACTTATTGTTCAAAGAATGATAAAAGCTGAGAATTTCTTAATGTTTTTTTTGTGTCTGACTGATTTCCCAGATTTGCATCTGATTTCTGTTCCTTCACTTCTTCAGTTTTGGTTGGTTGTGAGTGCAGAACTGTAAGCCTTAGGAAGAATAATGATTGACATGCGGCTGATGTGTCGTCTGTCCTGCCCAGTCATGTCTGTCTCTTCTGTTCGCACTTGCCATACAAGGAACATCTGTGACTCTCTCATGCTTTTGAATCCAAAATGACAACCCTGCATCCTAATGCACACCCAGCAGCGAGAACTGGCACTGCAAACAGCATATGGGATCTAGAGCCTTGACAGACGAGCATTCATGTTGTTTATTAAGTGTAATTTCAGCACAGCATATTATGGTTGCTCGACACTAGTCATGCACCGATCTTGATTTTTCATCCCCATTACAATTGCAGATTTTTGTTTGTTTGTTTGTTTATTTGTGTTTGCAAGCATATCAGATGATTCAATATCAGGTTTTCGTTAATACTCATTTTGTTATTATTAAATTAGATTCTATCATTTCAAAATGTGAATTAATAAATTATTCAATCCTATCTGTTCAAAACAATAACAATAGACAGGTAAACAAAAGTCATGCAGGTGGCAAGAATGGCACTAATTACAATGATTTGTTTGAGCTAAAGTACTGTATTAATGAAGATAAATATTTAAGGGTATAGTTCAACAAAACTCACCAAAAGACATCCTGTACTTACCCTTTGCTTGTTCCAAACCTTTTTTCCAATCTTGCTGTTGAACACAAAGGAAGATGTGCTGAAGTATGTTTTTTGTTCCTGTTATGGATGTCAATGGTTGCTTCTTTACCAACGTTCTTCAGAACACCTTTGTTTTGTGTTTAACAGATAAAGAAACTCAAAAGTTTAGAACCTCTTTAGTGTAAGTAAATAAGGAATTAAGCATTTTTGAGTAAACTATCCTTTTAAATTAGTTTGGTGTGCAATGGTTTCTGGTAGAGATGCCGCAATACTTGATATAATATTAAATCGTTCGCTACGACCTCCATGGTTCAATACGCATATATATAATGGACTTTTTATGTTATGAACCATTCATTCATTCATTCATTCTCTTTACGGCTTAGTCCCTTTATTAATCTGTGGTTGCCACAGCAGAATGAGCCACCAACTTATCCAGCACTTTTTTTACGCAGAGGATGCCCTTCCAGCTGCAACCCATTACTTGGAAACACACATGCACTCTCATTCATACACATACACTACGAACAATTTAGCCAACCTAATTTACCTATACCACATTTCTCTAGATTTGTAGGGGGAAATCAGCATACTATCATCTCAAAAACATTGCAAGAATTAGATGCTTTGTTTCCAGTGAGGACTTGTTCATGCTTTTATCACCGGCAAAGTGGATTACTGTAACAACCACCTCATTGGCCTTCCCAAAAAGACAGTCAGACAGTTGCAGCTCATCCAGAATGCTGCTGCCAAGATTCTGACCAGAACCAGAAAATGAGAGCACATCGCACCTGTCTGAAATAGATTTTTAAGTATTATTACTTGACTATGAATCATTAATGGCCTAAGACCTCAATACATAACATATACAGTATATGCTCACTGAATACAAACCTAACAAACCACTCGGATCATAAGGATCAAACAAACAAAAAATTCCAAGGGTCAAAGTCAAGGCAAGGTGAATCGGTTTCATCAACTAGACCCCCCCCCCCCCATGCAGAAATGAACACATGTGCTTCAACATTCCGCACCTTCAAATCAAGACTGAAAACACATCTGTTTAGCTGTGCCTTACTGAATGAGCATTGTGCTACGTACGACAGATCACGCTATTATGCCTTACTTTTCTTTTTCACTATTTTACAACCTGTTTACCACATTTTAATCTGTTTAAATCATTTTTATTCCTTGTTGTATTTATTTTCTTATACTTTTATTTCAGTTTATGTAAAGCACTTTAAATTACCAATGTGTATGAAATGTGCTATATAAATAAACTTGACTTGAGTTAGTGAAGGTTATACTGTATACACTATGCATTATTTATTTTACGGTTTACGTACATAAATATTGGTATTTATGTACAAAATAAAGAAAAGCACTGTTTATTTTAGTATTATATTTGCTTTATTGTGTTTATTATTATAATTTTTTCTTTATCTTTATATTTTTTTATTATTTAAATTAAACTGTATATTGTAAATTACTGTTGTATTATAATAATTGTATATTTGTCTGTATTGTCACCCCTATAGTTTCTGACCAGTTAATTGCCTCGCATCTCTACTTGGCTCCATTAATTTTTGTTGCTTCCTCTAAAACCTATTAGATTTGATTAAGCAGCCTTATTTAGGAGTGACGCCGTTATTTACAAATGCGATAATGGTTGATCGTGCACATATGTTTCGTGAAGTGGGCCACATGACTCCACAAGCCGAGCACATGCCCTGGTTTGCACTGCAGCACAGATTGTGACCTCGTTTGAAGTTAAAAGTGAGTGAGTGAGATCCATTTTCTGTATATAACCTCATAAACCTGCAGCCAATTCTCTGTGTTTATGGCCAGAAGTGACAGACCAATTCTGCCCGCTCACATTAAAAAAAGCATAGTCTGTCTTGTGAAAAAGAAATCAATAATTTCACCTGCTTTTCATTTCATATGGGCCGGGGATTGAGGTCATATCCCTCCAAATAGCAATATGTCAGAGATTTATTAGCCTTTTTCTTATAGTGACAGAACAGTGAGTGAAAATATTAAATGCAGAGGGCATTACCAGTTGATGTTAGCACAAATATCAAGATGAAGAAATGCTGTAGGGCATGTCACTTGGGTGCGGTTAAAAATTTAAATGTTTTTAAACGGTATGCGAAATGCATGCTCAGATTTTTATATCATGCTTCTTAAGGTTAGTTAGGTTCAACCTAATTTTCCCTTTCTGAAAAACTCAATTTCAAGCGACGTTACTTGTAGAAACTCAAGTAAAGTCATCGGCCAACTTCATTGCACCCTATCCGTGTCCTCTTTTACAGCATGCTGTCTGTTTTGATACTTGAGATGGAAATTGCTGGGACAGAAGTGTTTGATCCTGAGGCAGAATAACATAAGGAGAAAAAAAGTGCGTGATTTTGAATGATTATTTACATTTAATCATTTATTACATTTAATTGGCAGCGCAACAGTGATGCTCTTAGTGTTGTTAAGGTGTTAAAAGCTGGTTTGCTGTTACACTATTTAGTGCAGTTTAAAAGCGCTGCCTTCAAGGACACAATTCGTGGTATCTTTCATTGACAGAGATTTTGAAATTCATAAAGCAGGCTGTTGTAAACTATGAAGAACAAACGGAAGTGTTATTTTTTCAGCTGGTTATATCCATCATTAAAATATATTTCACCCTTGCATTGGGCAGAATCTTTGCAGTTTTCTTTTATTTAGGTCTTTACGGGGGGGTTACAAGACACTGTTTGATTTATTATTATTATTATTATTATTATTATTATAAATGTGTGTTTGTTATGAGATACAACAATATATGGAAGTTTGGGCCAATGCTGATAACTCTAATATACTGTATAGCTGATAACTGATATATATATAGACTATGTACAGAAATATAAATCTTTATCTTTTTTCTAAGCCTGATTACAAAAGCAAAGGCAAACAAATACAGTGGTAAATTATTTTTATTTTAAAACCGTAACATCTGAAAACTGCAAGGAAACATCTACTGTAGACTTTTCTCCAACAATGCTGATATCATATCTGCACTTTTGCAATAATAACAAAAAAAAAAGCTTCTAAAGTGTTTATTATAGTGGAAAAATCCTAAATTTGTCTGCTTTAATAAATAACTGTTGCTCAGTATCAAAAGTCAATCACCATATATACACATAAACTGGAAATGTTAAGCTTTATGTATTTTGGACTGCTTTAGTGTTTAGACATTTTTTTTTAATGTTTAAATGTTTGACTATCATAAATTATGCATAAAAATTTAACTGTAAATAGTCACACGTTCTAGAGTAAAATTAAGTGTGCTTTAATTTGTTATACTTCATATGTTAGAAAATGTTAAAATATGTAATCAAAAGCCACTGAACATTCCAATGATATATGTTGTGATTAGATGTGTGTATTAGTGATGTAAACTTAAGTGTCTTGGTGGCGGTGACCAGTTAAGGGATTAAACAGCCTGATCTTACAAGGAAAAGTAACTATTTGACATTTTGTCAACTATTTTACATTATGGCGTATGAGTTGCACCCAACCCCACCCCTAAACCCTACTCGGGGATGTGCAAATCGAACTAAATTGTACAAATGAGATCATACGAATTAGCCACTAATTCAAAAAGTTACGAATTGTTACAAATTGTTTAACCCAATCGTGTTGGCTTAAAATACTGGGTTGAAAGTTTTGAGTTATTATTATTTCAGTTGGTTTCTTATTGTTATGTAAATTTATGTTTTATATGTCAAATTAATGTTTATATTGATTAATTTTGAGGAAGAGGAGAAAAATAAAATAATAAATAAATAAATAAATAAATAATCAAATCAAATCAAATAAAATAAAATCACTCTGGCTTGATTCAGTGTTGCCTTAATTGAGAACGTGCATGTTTGCTTGGCACTGCCAGGAATAACTAAAGCCCTGTGTGCTAATTTATGCTGACACAGTGGCTGACTTAGAAATTCTCTTTCTCTTTCCAAAACAACAATACCAGCAAAAAATAAAATAAAGTTCTATCTTTAGTTTACGTTCATAAGTGAAAAATGTGCTTCAGAACAATCTTTCACAATACACCAGTTCATTTTACGCACCGTAGCCTAACAGTAAACTAACTCTCAGAATGTCTGAAGCAGATCATCAAATTAAAGTTTCACAGAGTTGGAATATACTGTCAAATGCATGTGAATCGATGGTGTAAATGTCTTTTTTTTCCACAATATATTTTCATATAACTCCAATTGCATGGCCTTGTTTGTACCAGCGAGTCCCGTACCAGCCTACTCTGAGCGCTGGCTGCATGTTTAATGACGGCTAATTAATTACTTATTTGTGCATTTTAGCTGATGCTTTCAAAGTGGCTTCAAGTGCTTTGAGCAAGACACTTAATTCCACAGCCCTGAGGTTAAGTGTGTCTCTTGAGAACATGCGATGGTGGTTCATGGGTCAGTTAATCAGGAAACATTTCAACTTTTTACCTTTAAGTCTTAAATAAAGCATCATAAGCTGTTTTTATCTAAAGTGGTGAAATTAACTTTATTTTTATTTGCTAATAAAGCAGTGCTTACATTCCATCATAAAGGAACAAAATCATAACATCATGTGAATCTTCTATGAATTATCATGTCATTTAAAATGTTTGCTGCAACCGTGAAAACCACAGTAAACCTTTTTCCTATATTATAGATGATTTACAGTTCCAATTAAGACTCGTTTACTCGAAGCAATATAAGTATTATTCATTCATTAATTTTCTTTCAGCTTAATCCTTTTATTTATAACGGCAAACATGAGAACATGCAAATTCCACACAGAAACGCCAACTGACCTGGCCGGGGATCAAACCAGTGACCTTCATGCTGTGAGGCGACAGTGCTAACCACTGAGCCACTGTGCCACCCCACTATAAATATCAATATAAATATATTTGTGTACACACTGATGTACAATAACAATCTGTTTAATTTTGATTATGCTTTTGATTTGGCATAACCCGCTACTCTGTTAGCGATTTAATACATTTGACCAGTGAATCCAGCTCATGTAATGAATCTAACAAAACAGTGAATTGAGTGATCGCTAACAAAAACACACATTATTTTCCGCAGCATTTTCTAAGGAGGCAACACAAAAATGCAGAAACTAGCACAGAATAACGGAGGTATTATTGTACTTGAAGGTCACTTAGTTTACCCCTTTTCAAGCTTTAATATAATTCTTTTGTATCTCCATAATGTGTCTGCAACGTTTCAGCTCAAAACACCCCCAGATTATTTATTATATCTTTCAAAATATTGGATTTTCTGCTCTGAACAATCATGGAGCTGTTTTTGTGACCTGTGCCTTTAATGCTAGTTCCCCCTGCCCACCTTTCCAACGTGCCTGTCAGAGTGTGCCTCAGCCTCCGCTTCGGCTGCACGTAATGTCATTACAAAGTTCATGCGCGCGCACACACACAGGCACATGCAGCGGAGACACATTGTTTAACTTTGCACTGTTTTTGCATGCAAATGTGACAGGATACAAGGTAATATCCACTGCTGTATGGATATCTGTTATGTTAATGTACATAATAAACCTGATTTAACGTCCACAAACCGAGATTGAAGCATTTTCTTTTATAATTGTACTGACATGGGGCTGTGTTGATGAGTAAAGCTGAAGTAAATCCCTGTAATTCATTACAAACATGCACTGTTTTAAAAACATTTTAAACTTTTTTTCTTCAATCTCATTCTTGATCACATTTGAAGATGATTGATGATCACAGAGTGCTAAACAAATCCTTTAGTCCCGGTTGCTTTGTGCACATCCTGTCTTGTGGAAATCATTACATGCGCTACTTCGGAGACATGTTAATACATACACTCTAAAAAAAAAAGGTTCTTCAGTGGTTCTTCAGAAGTTCTTTGCGATATTTGAGGTGCTATTTAGCACTTTTACTGTGTAAAGAACCTTTAAAGCACCATGAAGGTTCTTCAGTGGTTCTTCAGTGGTTCTTTAAGGTGGTCAGGGTGCTATATAGCACTTTTACTGTGTAAAGAACATTTAAAGCACCATAAAGGTTTTTCAGTGGTTCTTTGGGGTGTTTAAAGTGCTATATAGCACCAATACTACTGGTAAGCACTTGTTCTTATAGCTAATTCTCATAACTCTTATGCCGGTTTTATTTGCGGAAAGGGTAAAGTAACATTATGAGCGCCTTAAAATATAGGTGCTATATAGCACCATTTGACAAAAGTACTATATAGCACCTATTTTTTTAAGGTGCTGTATAGCACCAAAAAAGGTTCCCCCCTCGTTACGACCAAAGAACCAGTTTTGGTGCTATTTAGCACCTTTTTTTTTTTAGAGTGTAGCAGTCAATCAATTCGTTGGGCGGGGATGCTGTGGCGATCCCTGATAATTAAGGGACTAAACCAAAGGAAAATTTTATAATATAATATAATATAATATAATATAATATAATATAATGGGTGCCACGGTGGCGTAGTTGGTAGCACATTCGCCTCACAGCAAGAAGGTTGCTGGTTCGAGCCCCGGCTGGGTCAGTTGGTATGTTCTCCCTGTGGTTGCGTGGGTTTCCTCTGGGTGCTCCGGTTTCCCCCACAAGTCCAAAGACATGTGGTATAGGTGAATTGGGTAAGCTAAATTGTCTGTAGTGTATGTTTGTGAATGAGAGTGTATGGGTGTTTCCCAGTGACTGGTTGCAGCTAGAAGAGCATCTGCTACATAAAACATATGCTGGATAAGTTGGTGGTTCATTCCGCTGTGGTATCCTCTGTTTAATAAAGGGACTAAGCAGAAAAGAAAATGAATAAATGTATCAAATGTCTTGTCGTGATGATTTAAATGAGTTATTGGCTAAAATTAAAAGTTAAATTGAAACCTTTTGCTTTCCGTCAATCACCGTTTTGAAATCTCACTGGTACTCCAGCATTAAAACAGTGTCTTATAATTACTTTTTTTGCTTAACAAGGCTCATTGCTCATTCAGTAGTTCGTTGGGGACTCTTTGGTGTAATTTAATGACAAGCCTGCAGCGACTATCATTGTTTCAAACTAAGGTTGTTCAGATTGTGTGTGTGTTTTTTATTTTTATTTTTTAAATTAATTAATTTATTATTTTTTTTAAATTATTTTTATTTATTATTTTATTTTATTTTTTTACATATTTATTTATATTTATATTTATTTATTTATATTTATTTATTTAATATTTTTTACATTTTTCTTTTGGGTAGATCAGTGAGAAGCAATCTTACAGTACATTACCATCCCTTTATTTAGCACTTTGCTATCTCTTGTGAGTTACTGTTCCAGATGTGCAAGATAAATCACCCCAGACAGAGAAGGGTAGAGCTGCACCTGCCATCCAAAACTATGCTATATCCATCAAACCAGAGACACTAATGAAAGTCATTGTAGGGATACAAAAGAATATCCCCCCAATGTGTCCTCATTTCACAAGCATTTATTC
The DNA here is from genome assembly GCA_903798035.1 of Danio albolineatus. Taxonomy (NCBI): domain Eukaryota; kingdom Metazoa; phylum Chordata; class Actinopteri; order Cypriniformes; family Danionidae; genus Danio; species Danio albolineatus. Next base: position 3,411,132 of record CAIGQQ010038995.1, read on the forward strand.
TCTTAACTATGTCATCTGTGATTTCCGATGTACTGCAATCCTTCACCAAACTCCTATTGTGAGAGAAAATGTGGTAAAATAACAAAGTTACGAGGTGGGCTGGCTGCCATGTCACATTTTGTGTGCCTCGTTGACAATGTCAACCTGTTCCCTTTTGTAATAGAGGCTGGAGGTTTTAAATAGCTTTTGAGCACCTCATTGCAAGGCTGGTTTCCTTACCAATGCTTACTAAGACTTGATTTCATATTACAGACAGAAATAGCCCAATGGTTTGACATAACGTGTAATTTGATGATGTGGCTAATGTATTCAAGGGTCAAGGTGAGAGCTCATCAATCATCATTAGAGTCTAGGATGACAGAACTATTGTTAGAATAATTGTTATATTGATGTCGTTGGAGGGCAACACGGTGGCGCAGTAGGTAGTGATGTCGCCTCACAGCAAGAATGTCGCTGGTTCGAGCCTCAGCTGGGTCAGTTGGTATTTCTGTGTGGAGTTTGCATGTTCTCCCCGTGTTCGCGTGGGTTTCCTTCGGGTGCTCCGGTTTCCCCCACAGTCCAAGGATATGCGGTATAGGTGAATTGGGTAAGCTAAATTGTCCGTAGTGTATTTGTGTGAATGAGAATGTAAGGATGTTTCCCAGAGATGGGTTGCGTCTGGAAGGGCATCCGCTGCGTAAAACAAATGCTGGATAAGTTGGCGGTTCATTCGCTGTGGCGACCACGGATTAATAAAGGGACTAAGCTGAAAAGAAAATGAATGAATGAATGAACGAATAATGTCGTTGGCTTGTTTTAGTAAGTCTGGATTAGAAATACAGAATCCAGACCTGGGAGGATATTCAATGACAGGAAAAAGAATCTATTGAATTCGACAAATGAAACATTATTTTTTTAAATATTCCACATTTTTATATTTTATATTAAATCTAAAGTGTAATCAGTTAATATTTTTCACGTAAAACAACTGGATAGGACAGTGGATATACACTGTTAACAATTTGAGGGACCAAGCACTCAAGGGCAACGGACACAAAGGTTCCAAAAGAAAATAAATTTATTAATTATAAACAAAGTTCTAAATTAAAGCATTTGAATAAAGTCAGATCTAGACTTAAAACAATTCAACTTAATCAAATCAAACAAACACAGAGACAAAGAAAAACAGCCTTCTCCTCAAACACAAAAAAGGGACTTAATGTATATACACATAAGACAAGGACAAGTCCATTACAGAAAGGGAGACTAAACATTAAACTAATACAAGACAACCACCAAACAAAGTCAAATAATACACTTAAAGTAATTAACCAATATAGAAACAAAGCTAAGCAATTGAAAAACTACTAATAAGCAAAAAATAAAGAAACAAAACATTCCAACACCCCCTCAGCCAATTTGCATGTTGGTTTAGTCGGACGGAACAAAATGTAGGCAAATGTTGCCAACCGGTCCCTTAGAGTAGCCGGACCTCTGCTAGGATGCGGTCTTTGGAGCACTAAGCCACGCTTCTATCCCACAGGTAACTTTAACTCAAAGTAATACATGTCAATAAATCTTGTCAAAAGAACTAGAAAGTGTGCACTCCTAACTAGTAACTTATGACATGAAATAAGTGAAATGAAAATAAAAATTGTGAAAGTGAACCAAATTGTCTCTGTCATTGTTATGTGTTTAATCTGTAACTAATAAGAAATGCCAAATGAAAAAGTTATGAATGTGGTCGTGTGTGTGTGTGTATAGGTGTGTGTGTGTGTGTGTGTTTTTATACTGTTTAATGTGGAGACACATTGTTGGTTATCACACAATTTCTCTTCAGTTTCTTCAGTTTTTATTAAATTACACAGTATCAAAGACTATAGAAAACAGTAGCCGTGTCACTCGTATAGTTTTAAATGGGGGAAAGTGAAACGGTCTATTAGGGTTGGGGTCGATAGACATCACGATGCTGAGCCGGTGTTACACCATATTCTGTGACCGTCGAAATCTACACCGGCATCACTATCCTCCGCCTCGACTCCGTCGCAGCAGAATCCCGTTCGCAAAAAACGCACGCGTAGGCCCTGTTTACACTAATACATCTCAGCTTTAAAGTGGTATTTTTTTTAATGAAAATTATCCACATCCACACTGGTGTTTCATCTAGCCTTTTTGAACAGCCCTCCATCCACACTATACACAAAGACACAAAGACAACAGCCAAGCAAGGATTAAGCAATTTAAATAATTAAATAAATAAATAAAAGGGTGTCACGGTGGTGCAGTGGGTCGCCTCACAGCAAGAAGGTCACTGGTACGATCTTCAGCTGGGTCAGTTGGCATTTCTGTGTGGAGTTTGCATGTTCTCATGTGTTCGTGTTGGTTTTCTCCGGCTGCTCCGGATTCCCCCACAGTCCAAAGACATGCGGTACAGGTGAATTGGGTAAGCTAAATTGTCTGTAGTGTCTGTGTATGAATGAGTGTGTATGGATGGCTCCTGGTGATGGGTTGCAGCTGGAAGGGCATCCGCTTCGTAAAACATATGCTGGGTGAGTTGGCGGTTCATTCCGCTGTGGCGACCCCTGATTAATAAAGGGACTAAGCCGAAAAGAAAAAAATGCATGCATGAATGAATGAATAAATAAATAAAAGTAGTTTACTTATATTTGACATGCCACTTCAATCACCCCCAAAGCAAATCTTGTGCCAGACAAATGATCTGTGTAGTTTCGTCTCCGACATATGCCGAAAATGGCGTTTTTATTCCTTTATAAAAATAATACCACAATTTGGCATCACTCATCCTGACGGTCCCAAAATTGCCTTCAGTGAATGGCACATTAATGCTGCTGAGGGAACAGGTTTAAATGTCAGAGACTGGGATCTTCTTTTCAGAAATAAAAAGTGATGTAAGATGACTAGAGAAAATGTCACACTGTCTTACTCCCTTCATAACCGGAAGAGTTAAAGCGCATTCAGTGTATTTTCACAGAGAAAACGGGATCTGCTTGAAGAGAGCATTATCATAAGGGGCAAGATGATGCATGTACAATACAGAAATAACAAGATTCCGCCTTTGATAAAATACTTTGAATTCATATGTTGCCCCTACGAAAGACATTTCCAATGCATAATAATGAGAGGATCTGAATAAGTTGCCTTGGCATTCTTGTGGTACGCATCACTTTCAAATTAGAAAAGAAAAAGAAGGAAAAGAAATCAGAGACTGGTTGTGAAATGCAAATACTGCTTGTGTACGGAATGGAAGGGTGAAACTCTTGGCATCAAAAGAAGTAGCACTACTATTACTAATATACTGGGTGTATTTAGATAGTTGTGAAACAGTTTGGACACACTTTTTAATAAGCATGGTTTTCAGGATGTAAGATCCATTACGCATAGTAGGGCTGTGCAATATGGACAAAATAATCTTTTTTTATTTATTTATTATTATTTTTTATTTAAATGTTTATTTTTTTAATGAATATTGCGATTTGTGATTTTGGCAACTGTTTTTGCTTTTTCAAACAAGCTACATACACACATTCTAAATGTGTTCAGTGCTCAAGAAGTGCATAACAAAACATTTCATAATGAAATAACATAGTATTAAGTTTAATAAATAAAACTGTAGTAAAATTGTCTTAAAAACAGACAACATGGAAAAAATAAAGATGAACTAACCTCAATTCCAGTCATTCATTCATTCACTTTCTTTTCGGCTTAGTCCCTTTATTAATCCGGGGTCGCCACAGCAGACCGAACCGCCAACTTATCCAGCATCTGTTTTACGCAGCGGATGCCCTTTCAGCCACAACCCATCCCTGGGAAAATTCCAGTCATAACAATAAATAAAAACTAACATAAATCAAAACCACCTATTTGGTTCTCCCGCTCAACTTCATCGTGAGCTCTGGTTGGTTAATATCTTTCTCCAGCTCAACTTAGCTGTAAATGCCCGGTGTGCTGTATCAGCTCTGATTGGTTAACATGTTAAAATCATGGGCACAAGAACATATTCTGAATAAAAAATCTAAATAAATTGATAGATAAAATTGCAGCCCTATGCGATTTTTAGAAATTGCATGTGCTTAAATCGCGGATTTTTTAATTTTATTTATTTATTTTTTGGCGATTGAGATTAATTGCACAGCCCTGACACATAGAAATTACCTGCAGTATATACATGACTGTTAAAAGTTATTATACATTGCATCCCCTCAGTTAAAAGTTAATGTTACTAGTTAATTAGTTAAAGTTATTAGTAACTAATAAAGTTATGGTAACTAATGTTATGAAAAGCACTACACAAATAAACTTGAATTGAATTAAATAAGAAAAAACTCATTGGTCATTGGCAGGTCTTAAAATTTGGAAGATAAAATCTCATCATATCACATCTTGCACTGTGTCATTACTAATACTAAGAAAAAAAACTAGCCCGTTTACATTGTCAGGTCTTAATGCCTAATTCTGATTTGTTGCCTATATCTGATTTTTTTTTTGCCTGTCCGTTTACACGTTCTTTTAATTGTGACCCATATCTGATTCATAAGTTTACACTTGCTATACAATTTACGACGTCATGCATAAAGATGGGTTCTAGCATCTGCACCACACGGAAGAAATTGTCTTGCTTTTTGCTCTGCGAAAGGTAACTTCTGCCAGTGGTCTCCCACTGACCACTTTCCTCCTCCATGTTTTCTCTGTTGTTGTTGTTGTTGTTGTTGTTGTTGTTGTTGTTGTTTACCATGTTGGCGTTTCCACACATGATCTTCCTTCTACGTCATTAAACCGCGGAGAAGTACCATTGTTGCAAGATTAATGTCATACAAAACGGAACGCCTCAAATCTGATCTGCCTGTTTACAGATATCTGATTTATTTCCACATATGACGGAGGCCTGAAACCGATCTCTGAATATCCGAATGCATGTGTTTTTTTCCGTGTTTACGTGGTCATATATCAGATCTGATCTGTGTCACATGAGCAAAACATTGGAACTGGGCCACATTTAACTTGAAATGTATATGGGGCCTATAATACAGATACATTACAATATCTAACATCAACCTGATTTTCATTTCCGAACAAAATACAACGTCCCCACGACGTTGGGGTACAATTTTGACTTGTTGTATCTGCAGGGTTTTTAAAGTCATTACGATTATCATACAGTAAACATCCATCATCTTCTCATCAGTGACATGCATCTAAACAGTCTCTGTGTTATTGCATGTAAAGACTTTGGACATCATCTTGGACACTTTTAATGCTTCCAAACAGTTTGCTGCGATTATAAATTGTCCATGTCTTTTGAAGTTGTTCATTATGATGTGATTTACCATCTATGTGCAATTTAATTGGACAGGAATCGCAGGAGTGAGTTTTCTAATCCCCATAGACAGGAAAAAATAGAGAAGTGACTGCAGTTTGAAGGAAAATAGTGGAGTCACAGTACCAATATTGCACTTTAAAAGTACTCAAGAGAAAGTAAAAGTACACATTTTTAAAACTACTTAGTAAATTACAATTCCTGAGACAAACTACTCAATTACAGTAGTTTGAGTGTTTGTAATTAGTTACTTTCAACCAAGTCTCTTGCTACTGCCTAGATATGCCACGAGTTTGCTTTACACCACTGGTTGTCCGATGGCTCCTAAACCTGAAGGCTCCAGACCAGCATACTGCTCAAACTTCTGCTTATGATCCGTTTCTCATCAGGCATTTGATTAACAGTGTCTGACTTAATTTTGTTAATGCTATATGTTGTTATTCATATGAGGCTTTATTTTCCAACTTTTGATATATACCAAAAATCAGATTGTTATAATGTGCTGATATGGAAAACCTGTAATATCATAGGGTGTCCTAACTTTTTCACAGGATTGCATACTTGTATAGTCATATCTATCTTTAAATCGATCAATATGAATCCTTAAATCTAAGTCTACGCCATTTCAGATGATGTGTGAACAAAGCTTCAATTAGTAGGACATAATGATGTATACATGGATGGATGTAAACTCACTTGTGAGCTGATGTGGTTTCTTTACAACCAAAAGAGTGAGAGAGAGTGTGTGTGTTGTATTGTTCATCAGAGTGGTATTGCACTTATCCTGAATACTGCAACAAATATATATATATAAAAAAAGGTTGTAAACAAATTTTGCTCCAGCACATTCATCATTATTTGTCAGGAAGCTTGTGCTGCAGAGGCTGCGGTTGTGATGATATTGTAAATAATGTACAGTTTCTCGTACAGACAGATTGTTTCACTTCATAAGACCTCGATGAATCATCAGGGGTCATGGCTATTAATATTGTTTTGCCTGTAAAAGTTATGTATACTCTTTTTGAGTTGCCATTTTCAAAGGGAACATCCCTTAATGTAATGTGTTCTGTGCATTTCTCTGCCCTCTGGAGCATCAGTAAGGATTTTTTAACAGTTATTGGAGCATCAGTAACTCTTTTTAACAGTTGTATTTGAGTCTCTCACTCATCCTCAGAATAAAAAGATGAATCTCACAATCATACAGTCACTGCTGGAAAGGCTGACAAAAAAGTTAAAACACAATAAAGGACTATGATGCAAAATCAACTTTTCAAAGCTGTTTGGACAGAACTGTGTATAGATCCAGGGTCATATTGGAGTGATATAAATGTGTCTTTTAAAAAAAAAAAAAAAAAAAATTAAATCCTTGCGTTAAAATAGGATCCAACACCCAACAAAAAATAAAGTTGACTGTTGGGAATTACAGTGTATATGTAAACATCTTTTTGTAAAATATCGTACTCAGGACAGTACTAAATTAATAATAATAATAATAATAATAATAATAAAGTAGTACTACATATGGACAGTACTAAAACAGTTTTGTAGGATCCCTATTATTTTCTTAAAATTATTCAAATTAACAAAACTACTACTACTACTACTACTACTACTACTATTATACTGTGCAGGTATGTGAAAACGTTAGGACATGGTTTTCAGGACATAAGAAAAACTAAATGGTCCCTGGCAGGTCTTAAAATTTGTAAAATAATACATTATCAGAATCAGAATCAGAATCAGAATCAGTTTTATTGCCAAGTGTGCTTCACACACACAAGGAATTTGCTTTGGCTACAGAAGCTTCCAGTGTACATAAAGTGACAGTGACAACACAGAATAAATATTATAAAAGAAGACAATAGACATTAAACAGAGATGCAGTCCAACGATCTGGATGTTGAACATGATATCACACTGTGTCATTGTATCACATGATATCACACTGTGTCATTACTATCTGAATAAAATATAAAGCCGAAATCGGTGACATTGTTTTTTAAATCTAAAAAAATAAGTAAATAAAAATATATAAATAATAATAATAATAATAATAATAATAAATATAAATAAAAACACAATTTGTTAAAATGATTCAAATTTGAACAAATTATGTAAACTTTCAGGCAAAACTGTGTACTGTATAGTGAAGTATTTATTTATATATTATGTTGTATTTGGTCAATTTACATGAGATTGTGGGGCATTTAAATCATAAGGACTTGGTGTTACACATGGCCATTTTAATTTCGCTCGGTCCTCACATGATTCATGTTTTCATTTTCTCCCCTTGTAGACAGGGGTGATGATTTGCATTGGATTAGCATCTGTTGGTTAATCATTGAGGGCTGTGCATTTCCAGTTGAGCGGTCTCCAAGTGACAGCCATTTATCTGAAGCACATTCAGATGCGACTTGGATGAGAGGTGATTTCAGCGCTGTCCCCAGACTACTGGACTCCATGTATCTTTGCCCAGAACAAATATTTGTGCCATTTAACTCTTAGCACAGCGAGTATAGAAATGCTGTGAAGGGAGGAAGGCAGTTCAGGGAGCAAAGGATTAGCGCTTTGATTCTCCTCAGCCATGAAGCGGGAGCTCTTAATCCACCCCAGCGTCATTACTTCGAGTTTTATGTAATGAGTAGAGTTGTCCCTTTTAGAGCCATCAGCGAGGCCAATCAACACGTTTGTGATTATGACTGAAAGTAATTAAGAACAATTCATCTCACACTTTTTGTTGGATCCAACTTAAGCTGTAATTGTTTCCTTCACTTTATTCCCTCTCTAAATTCATTATCAATTATCCAAACAGCGCTAGTGTAATGAAACTATTGTCTGCTAGAATGCTGCGAAAAAACAACAATGATAAATATGTGATGAAATACTGTTGTCTTGAGAGACATAAGACCGCAGGTTGTTTTGTTTGTGTTTGTGTTGTGCACTTGGAATAGAAGTATTTCTTACATTTCAGTTGATTGTGTGATGGCAAATTGTTTCATGCACACTCATGTACACAAAATAAAGGTCCTTTGTTGGCTTTAAAGAGATAATTCTCCAAAAAAATGTTGGAAAATGGAAATAACAGCATTGACATCCATTTTTTGTGTTGTCGGGGGTGAACAATCCATTTAACATCCATGAAACCTTTCAAAAGAGTTATTTTCAAGTGAAATAATAATAATAATAATAATAATAATTTAAAGTTTATGTCAATCTTTGGTTAAAAAGGCTTCCAGTGGACAGACTGATACTTCTCAGGTTTCATTAAAGGACCTATTTCCCCTTTTTCAAGATTAATTTTTTTTTGTGTCTCCAGAATGTGTCTGTAAAGTGTCAGCTCAAAACACCCTTCAGATTATCTATTATAAATTTCAGAATATTGGAAATTTCAGCTCTGAGTACATAGTAGCTTTTTTCTTGCCTGTGGCTTTAATGCAAATGAGGTGGTTCTCCCTGCCCATTGCCTGTCAAAGTCGTAGAGATTGCTCCGTATAGCTCTGATGTGTGTGTCCGTCTCCTGCTGCGTCAGATAAACAGTACAGTGACAGACATGAAGCAGATCTCATGTAACGTTTGTGAGACATACTACAGTAAGAACTTTCCCAGTGATTATTTGATGTATTAGTTGTGGAGTTAATTCAAGCCTTTCTGCAATGATGAGTCAAACAATGTCGTTACAATGTTCACAGACACACACATAGCATGCTCGTTTAACTTTGCACTGTACATTTTACACAAGATACATGTTATTATACACTACTGAATGGATATCCGTTATGTTAATGTACAAAATAAACTTAATTTACTGTCCACCAACCGGGATGGAAGCGTCTTCTTTTAGAATTGTACTGACATGCGGCTGTGGTGATGAATTACAGCAATTTTAGACGTTTGCTGTAGCGATTTTTAAAATGTTTTAAACTTGTAAAACTCATTCTTATAGTGAAGATGATCACAGAGAGCTGAACAGATCTTTTAATCCCAGTCGCTTTGTGTAAATCCTGTCTTGTTGATATGATTATACGCGTTACTATGGAGACCTGTTAGTACGCGGCTGTCAATCAATTTGTTGGGAGGGGGAAAACCGCACGCCTACATCATGTTGTGGTTGGCATCAAAATGGGAGGAATTTGGGTCCTATTTTAACATCAGGACATACAAAAACAGACTTATTGTGTTTCTGTCAATCCAATATGACTGTGGACACACTATACCTACACACATACTGTCCAAACAGCTTACGAAAAATGATTTTCATCATAGGTGCCCTTTAAAATATCTTAATTGTTTTTTTGAACATTAATCAACCTAAATATTTTACATCTGAATTTATAATTTATTGTTTACAATATACAGTGAAATCTTTAACATTTTTGTAAATTTTGCAGCGTTGGTAGATATGAAAGTACAGTTAATTTTGTTAGTGCTGTTGCCTTCGAATAAAGAAGCTTATATCTTAATATTGGGGCTTTTAGAATAAAGGTTTTATTTAATTTATATGACTTCAGTTTAATGGGCATCTGTTTATATTGCCAGTGGTTAGCACTGTCGCTTCACAGCAAAAAGGTAGCTGGTTTGAGTATCCGCTGGGTCAGTTGGCATTTCTGTTTGAAGTTTGCATATTCTCCTGTGTTGGTGTGGTTTTCTTCCGGGTGCTGCATGTTTCCCCCACGGTCCAAAGACATGCGGTATAGGTGAATTGAATAACCTAAATTGGCCGTAGTCTGTGTATGAATGCAGGAGTGTATGGGTGTTTCCCAGTACTGGGTTGTGGCTGGAAGGGCATCCACTGTGTAGAACATATGCTGGATAATTTGGCGGTTCATTTTGCTGTGGTGACCCCTGATGAATAAGGGACTAAGTTGAAGGAAAATGAATGAATGAATGTTAATCATGCAAAGCGATCATACTTCATGTTGATTGAGTTCATTAATTTATACATGCATGCGTGTTTTATATATGTTGTGTATGTTCACAAAGGATACTTTATTTGTTTTCTGTAATAATTAAGTGTTTTAAAGAATTCCCAAAGACATGGGTTGGAAAATATGGGGTGATTATTGGGTGAATTAAAGTGTTAAGGCTGGATATATTGAGAGGAAAAGCGCTAAGGTATGAGGATTACAAAAACGTGTCTTTTATAGTCTTTTATATTTCCCAAGTACTAGTAAATGCATAAACTGAGTTTAATATAATTAAGGTTTGGATTGGTCTGGGTTTACAGTAATGTAATTTCTTCAATCACAAAACATTGGTGATTTTCACTCTTTTTTTAATTTTATTTATTCATTTTTTTATTAACATTTGTGTTAATTTGCTTCGTTTTTTTAATAAAAATTTTAACAGTTAGTTTTATTAAGTCACACTGTATTTCTATAAAAAACTAAATCTGTAAACCAATTATCCCTAAAAACAGATGCAGTCCAACAGAAGTGAAATATAAAAAAATTTAAAAAGTTATGTGGTTTAGCTGTGAAAGTAAACTTTAACCGAGCCTGCAAGTGTTTTTTTTTTTTTTTGTGCGAGAACATTCAATGGTGTATAATGTAAGTGAACGCATGTCCACACACCTATTTTTCCATCAGCCTCGCTTTCTTCAGGCACAGATGAAGCCGTTTCAGCACAATTTCACATGAAATCTGCATTGATTGCATCTGCTTTCAGTCAAAGCGAATGTCATTCAACCTTTTCAGCAGCACAAGTGGTTAAGATTGACCCTCAAGATCATATACTTAGCCCTTGTCCTTTAACAGACTGGTTTTGACATTTACAGAGTGGAAATGTGATTTTTTTTTCAAAGGCACATTTGAGAACCCTGTGGTCTCGGCTCCTGGCTAAGTTATTCACAAGAAAGTATTTGACTTGTATGCAGATTTAGCGTCGTCTTTTGTTTAAACTCTGGAGTGAATCTTCTAACAGCCACTTGCAAATGTCACGGCTAGTAGGTATATGATCAAACATCTTTAACGTTCAGGAGAGATAAAAGAGTATCCGTCTCATTGGTTTGGTTATTTGGCAAAGCCGTTTTATAGAGCATCACCGTAAAAGTCAACTCCTTTTCATTACCATCCCCAAAACACTATGCACACATTAGGAAACCATATTGTGAAGGCTGAGGGAACTGGATGCCTTTGACTCACACAAAACACCTATTAACATCCAGTAGTGCCAGAACTATCAGCAAGTGGTTTTTTTTGGCCAGTCACCTGCTGTTTCGGTTCACCAACAGCATGTCCACATTTGGCAGGCAGCCATTTCTCTTTATTCGCTCTCATCTGATCTTTATCAACTTCTTCCCAGCGGCCTTCATTAACCAGCATTTGTCTATAAAGGGAAGAATATAACACCATATCTGCTGGTTGTTGTCCGTGCTGGTGCGGATTCATTCGAATTCCCCAAAACATCAATTCGGTGTGCTGAAATATAATGGACGACTCTTAAAGCGCTCTGTGGACCGGGTTTTGTTTTGTCTGCTGAATGAGGGTTGCCAGATCTCCCACAGTGATTCTGATGGTTTAGATCAGAGTGTGACCTGGCAAACTATATGCCCATGCTGGAGAGAGAGAGAGAGAGGAAGGAAGGAAGAAAGGAAGGGAAGAAAGAGACCCGCTGCTTTGCAGGATTTTGGATGTATTTAAATAGTTGTTAGAGGCACAATGTTCAAATCAAATTGCTGAGAAACACTTCTTGCCTTTTTTTGTAAGAAAATAACCCTATGCTTTGAACTGTCAGAGAAAGAGAAGGGAACCTGCAAGGAAGTCTAAAATAATGCTGAAAGGAAACTAAAGCACAGGACTTTTATCTAAAAATAGCTGCACCTTGCCGAATTACACAGAAGCTTAACTTGAGTTAAACTTTAGTTGTTGTTGTTAAGTGTGGCTTTAAAGCTGGGGTGATCCAAACTCGGTCCTGGAGGGCCGGTGTCCTGAAGAGTTTAGCTCCAACTTGCTTCAACACACATCTAGTAAGAGCTTGATTAGCTGGTTCAGGTGTGTTTGATTAGGGTTGGAGCTAAACTCTCCAGGACAATGGCCCTCCAGGACCGAGTTCAGACACTCCTGCATTAAAGTCTGTGTTAAACCAAATGTGCAATGTTTATTTTGCTAGTGCACATTGCTAGTGCATTGCTTTTAGGTGAACAATAGAGTATATACACAGCTGTTTTTTTTTTTTTTTCAACCATCGATAAACTTCCAGTGAAAGGTTAATGTGACTATTTTCAATTTCACACAGTTCCTTTTACAGCATCGATGTTGTGATGTAATTCAAATATAATCTGGTTCCGCGACCACAGGATTTCATCTCTGTTATTCGCAGACGATGTTGTTCTGTTGGCTTCATTGAACATGGACCTTCAGTATGCACTGGGGTGGTTTTCTGCCACGTTGGACGTGGTTGGGATGAGAATCAGCACCTCCAAGTCCGAGGCCATGGTTCTCCACTGGAAAAAGGTGGTTTGTCATCTCTTGGTCGAAGAAAAGTCCTTACCCCAGGTGGAGGAGTTCAAATATCTTGGGCTTTCTTTCATGAGTGAGGGAAGGATGGAACGTGAGATTGACAGGCAGATTAGTGCAGCTGTAATGCGGTCAATGGATTGGTCAGTTGTGGTTCAGAAGGAGCGGAGCCTGAAGCCAAAGCTCTCGATTTACCGGTCAATCTATGTTCATGCTCTCATCTATGGTCATGATTTTTGGGTCATGACCGAAAGGACAAGATCTCGAATACAAGTGATCAGAATGAGTTTCCTTCGCAGGGTAGCGAGGCGCAGCCTTATAAATAGGGTGAGGAGCTCTGTCATCCGGGAGGAGCTCGGAGTAGAGCTGCTGCTCCTCCACATGGAGTGATGTCAGCTGAGGTGGCTCGGGCATCTGTTTCGGATGCCTCCTGGATGCCTACCTAGGGAGGTGTTCCAGGCATGTCCCACTGAAAGGAGGCCTCGGGGAAGACCCAGGACATGCTGGAGGGACTATATCTTTCAGCTGGCCTTGGAACCCCTCAGGATCCCCCTTTAGGAGCTGGAGGAAGTGTCTGGGGAGGGAGAATTCTCTCCTAAGGTTCTCTCAGGAGATTATAGTTTAGTTCTAAAGCCCTGCTCACACTGTGAGATTTCAGCCATGATTTTGTCATCTGAGACAAATTTGGGAAATCTTAAAAGATTCCTGAAATCCTGGGCTAAAATCTGTGGTCTTTGATCGTTGGTTTGACATGTTCACAGACAGCCACTTGATGCCGATCAGATTTTTCCTCCGATGAAGTTCTGGCAGTGTCAGACACTTTCCTGCAATGTGACAACAGCTGCAATGAGCGTCAATCCAAGAACCTATAGAAACATCAAATTTGATGACTCAATCCATGCAACAATTCAAATGACCGCGGGAATATGTCAAAACAGTTTTTTTTTCTCCTTTCTGGTTTTATTATTGAGGATTGCTGTGTGCAAAATTGCTGCTACAGTTTGTTTACATTTGCTGTGAGGAATCATTTGAGAATGCGGCATAGTGAAAGTGTCATGGGTGGATAACGTCAAACTCTATGGACATTTTCCTTCATGTTCGGCGAGTCTTCATTGTCGTTAAGTCTAACTTTATGATAGCTGAGATCTTGCAGTGTGATATGGGAGCCATGTTCGTGCAGTCTGACATGCCACAATCATTCAGGATTTAAAAAAAATAGCATAGTTTAAGGCACTTAAAACAAGCGACTAAGCCAAATGAATTCATGAATGAATGAATGAGTCATTGATTTAATTTAAATGTATGATGTCAACATTTATTTGAACTTATAGAGGTCTTTTAGCTTTGTGATTATTATGCTACATAAATCAAATCCTAATACAAGGTCTTTCCATTAGCAAACACTATTTGTAGATTTATCTTCGTGCTATTTGGTTTATAAATGTTGGTCTTGAGGAATGTTTTCAAATAAACATATAAAGATTGCACATTGCTTTTGTTTTGGATGTTAACTGCATCAATTTAACACAAATGTTATTCTCAGTCTTTTATATTTGAATGAGATTCTCCAGCTTCGCTCATTACATGAACAAACCATTTGTGCTACATATATTTGATTATCTTCATATTCATCATTCTGAAAATGAAAAAGAAATAACTTCTCTGTTATATTAAACTGAAATTGGAAAATGTCAGTTAGAAATGAATGGATCATCTCAGGCTTAGTGCTGACAAATGAGAGAGCAGAACAGTCTGTCAATCCCTGTTCCAATAAAGCTCAAATGGAGGCTCACTGCAACACACAGACAAAGTGAATGTCAGGATCATGACTTGTGTAATTCATAAATATAAATTACAATAAATTCCCAGTGACATATACAGTACAGTAATACAGTAAAAAATAAAAAAGTAATAAATATAAATACAGGTAATAATAATTGATGGAATTTTGCTATACAAAATTACTATTATTATTACTTTTTTTAATAACTGAATGACATGTTTTGTAGTCAGCTTAGTAGTAGTCTTAATGAAGTCTTTTGTTAATAATAATTATAATAATAATAATAATAATAACAATAATAATATTATTAATAATGGGTATCACAGTGGTGCAGTGAATAGCATGATCGCCTCACAGCAAGAAGGTTGCTGGTTCGAATCCCGGCTAGGTCAGTTGGCATTTCTGTGCGGAGTTTGCATGTTCTCCCAGTGTTCGTGTGGGTTTCCTCCAGTTCTCCGGTTTCCCCTACAAGTCCAAAAGATATGCGGTACAGGTGAATTGGGTAGGCTTAATTGTCAGGGCATCCGCTGCGTCAATTATGTGCTCGATAAGTTGGCAGTTCATTTAGCTGTGGTGACCCCTGATTAATAAAGGGACTAAGCCGAAAAGAAAATGAATGAATGAAATAACATAATAATAATAATAATAATAATAATAATAATAATAATAACAATAATAATGCAGAAATGATAATAATAATAGTAATAATAATATAAATAATATAATAATAATAATAATATTAATAATAATAATAATAATAATAATGCAGAAATAATAATAATAATAATAATAATAATAATAATAATGCAGAAATAATAATAATAATAATAATAATAATAATAATAATGCAGAAATAATAATAATAATAATAATGCAGAAATAATAATAATAATAATAATAATAATAATAATGCAGAAATAATAATAATAATAATAATAATAATAATAATAATAATAATAATAATGCAGAAATAATAATAATAATAATAATAATAATAATAATAATAATAATAATAATGCAGAAAAAAATAGTAAAGTTTATTTATTTATTTTATTTATTTGTTTATTTTCTGTAATAAGACTATAGGAAAATGGCTAGAAAAGGAATTATAAGGGCAGTTTGTTCATTTAACTGAAATCAATTACAAAGAATATTTCTAAAACATTTATACTTTAATTTTTTTTTTTTGCTGTTGGTATTTCCTGCAGTTATAAATTGATAATTTCAAGTCATTAATTGTTATGCACAATCATTAATTAGCAATAAGGAATGATGTATTAATTAGCCATCATTAGTTAATGATACCTGAAGTGTATTGCCTCGAAACAATTATCCCTGGGTTAAAAATTACATTCCCCACATGGATTGTTGATGTAGTACGTGGAATATTTAGTCTTTTAAAAAAAACATAGAATTTTATTAACAAGTTAATATTTTATATTGTTAAAACAGTAAGAAAAAAAACACACGACAAAGCACTATAGGAATGGCACAGATGCAAAGCACAAGTCTAATTTTATGCAGTCCTAATTGAGTTTATTAGTACGTCTCTCCACAATAAACAAACAAACCAACAAAAAGAGAGAATAACCTGAGGGTAGTGTTATTATCCTGACAAATATTGTTTGAGTTAGCAGGCTCAACAAAAGCCCTCTCGAAATGAAAGCAAGGGAAAATGTTGTGGAGTTAAGCTGGGAGCCTGCCTTCGTTTCCCTCAGACAGCCATGATCACTGTATGTGACCCGAGGACTAACCCTGTCTGCTTTCTGAAGGGCCAAACATCTTCATTCTGTCCACACACATATGAAACGAGGAAGGCCAGAACATGAGAGGAGAAAAAGGTCGTGCAAGAAATGAGTTCGGCATGCAGTTCACTCAGTCTAATCTCTGATCTAATGCACTCAAAAAAGGACTTTAGACGTATATGTATATGTATATGTATATCACTAATGTTATTTTCAGTCAAAACTCATTTCACACGGCATGATTTGAATCGCCGACAGATATTTTTGCTTTTATATATTTATATATATATATATATATATACAAGCTTCCTTCTAGTGGTACACGGTGGAATCTCTGAATAATTTAAGTAAAAAATGAACACACTTTAAGCCCTTTGACGCGTACGATAACGCGTGCGATTGCTTCATTAGGCCTACGTGCTACTGTATTTCAATACCGGTATTATGGTTGTACTTGCAGAGACAATTTTTTTCTGAGGTGGTACTTGGTGAAAAGCTTGAGAAACACTGCTTTAGGGGGTTAATAGTTTTGATCTTAAAATGGTTAAAAAATATATGCTTTTATTCTAGCCAAAACAAAACAAATAAGACTTTCTTATGAAGAAACCCTATTATAGAAACCTCATTCAGGCAATCTTGGACCAATTGTTTTGGCATGGATCAGACCACATTTTCAGGTTTCATATGTGCCCAAATGAACCAAGCTAAGTGGCCAAATGTGCCAGGTTCCGAAACAAATGTCTAGGTTTAAAGCACTCCTAACTGATTTGTGTTGGAAGAACATGAAGTAATTGTGTGGAATGCAGCTTTTTTTTACAGGGTATGCTCTTTCTGTCTTTGCAAACTTCCAGCCTTCTGTTCATGTGTTCCTGCAAATCTCCCATCTCTTTTCTGCAACCTGATCCCCTTTACAGTGTCCAGCACATTTCCAGCTTGTTGGGCAGACGGTCTAATGCCCTGGGCCATGAATGACAGGCGCCAGGAAGGTTTCCTCTCCATGTGCCTTCTCACCTGTCTTGATGTTTTTCCACTGAGACAAACTTTCTTTTACACCATTATGTTTCCACATTAGCCTGGTTTCCTTGACAGATCTGCACAAAATCTGGTGATAAAAATGTGTTACTTTTTCTCAGAAACTTTTTTTCTCAGTATTTTGTAAATTGTTTTTATTTTGTATTTTTCCATTTATATATACCTTTGAATTGCATTATGGGCTTATATTATACGCTTTACCAGAATTTTGCTGTTTTGAGTAGCGCCTTTTGGTTTGTTTTGAAGAAAGCTGAAAACCTGTAACTATACTGAGAAGAAAACAAATACTTTGGAAGGCAATGGTTACAGTTTTCCAACATTTTCCATAATATCTTTGAGTTTCTTTCTTTTGTTGAACACAAAATGGTTGAAAAAAGTAAAGGGTGAGACTGAAAACTCAACTCTGAACTGGACTGACACGGTTTCAATTTACTAGTACTTAAGCTGTAGAATGTTAAGCTGCTTGGACATAATCTACATGGTAAAAGTGCTATAGAAATAAAGATGAATTGAAAAGTGAGTAAATTATGAACACTTATTTATTCTTTTATTTTGTTATTTTTTCCCCTCAGAGTTTAAAATATATGAGAAAATAATAATGATCAGAGTCAGTATTATCATCACAAAATGCATACTGTATGCAATGCAACTTCATCCTTGATCCCATGGATTAAAAAAAATAAAATGCTAAATTTTTCTTTTCTTTTCTTTTTTTTATAAAATGTTTGGTGTTTTCAAATGGATAAATGATGTCGTTACATACAGTACATGGTTACATGCATATTAAGGGCGGATTGCTTGTATGTTGCTAAGTTGTTTCTGTTGTAGTTTGGTAGTTTAGTAGTTTGCTATGATGCTGATTTTTTTGGTTGTTGGGATACTTAGGATATTTGCTAGGGCATTATGTAGTTGCTAAAAATAGTTAGGGTGGGATCCCATACCATTTCTATGGCATTTGAAGTGGCTACTTGGATTTTGGTAGGAGATTTTTGGGATGGTTGCTAGCTAGGGTGTTGCTATGCAATGTATTTGTTTCTGGTTTGCATAAATGTACTGTTTAATGGTTGATTTTGGTCTGTGGATCAATACACCATTTACTCATTTACTGTCTGAGAGTTGACAGAAAAGGGTCTTCTCAACCTTATTTATTTAAATTAGCATATTATGCCGATATTCCCTTGTAAATGTCAGGGAGATGTGTTATTTGAATATATACCAGAAAACGTGGGACTTTATCATTATCATAACCTGTAATCATCATATGTCTGGAAAATCTTCCATTCGTACAATTTCTAGTCCACATAAAAAAGAAGAGTGATACAAACTGCAGAATACGCAGGTCTACAGGAATTGACGTGTGATAGATGCTCAAAGTGGAGTTGATGTGAATCGGGTTGAAAAATGAGAGAGCTTTGGGTTGGGCGTCATTTTTCCGAGCTGAAATATGTGATTACATTTTGATGATTCATTATGCAGACGTGCAAATGTGAAGAAAAATGAATGAGACTGATATTGAGTTTCTAAATAAGCAAATAAACGAGAAGACCGAAGATTACATGGAGAAAAAAACAACAACATATGCAGAACATTATGTTGATAATACTTCCAGACACAGAATAGGTCATTTTCTGGACATATAAGCCCAAGAACACTTCTTGTCAGAGTACTTTAAATACTAACAGCGTTTGATTCATACCGAGAGCTGTAGATTAAAATCCACCACCAAAGGAGGCAGAAAATGATTTTTCACCGCATGCTACCGGAGGCACAATTTTCATTAATGGACTTTGTTATCAAGTGAATAAACCATTAGGAGTCTTGTCCATGAAGAAAAAGCAATGTGAAATAAGAGGATGTTTACAAGGGGTTGATCTGAAGCTGATGAAGAAGGAGAGAGAGAGAGAGAAAAAGAAGAAATTCATAAGGCCAGTCAGGCTTGAGGGATGTTAATTTGCTAACTATCTTCTTAGGTGTTTGGGTGGCAACATGCTGTTCCAGACGACAGATTACTAAACCCTGTAGATGAGATGTGGTTTAATTGGTTAGAAAAAACAAGAAGTTGTGAATCTTTATCTGTCTGGAAGGTAGTCATGACGGCACATCAGTGACAGCACGTCAATTAAATTAGCATTTTTAGGAGATGGTATAAATGCACACACAAGTGTAGGGTTGCAGAACATCTCCTTCATGTGTTTAAGAAGTTTATGAAGGACAACAGCAGCCGCTTTGAAAATACAGCCTGTTTGAATGTCAAGATCAACTTTTGGTTAGCACTATCGTTTCACAGCAAGAAGGTCGCTGGTTCGAGTCCCAGCTGGATCAGTTGGTATTTCTGTGTGGAGTTTGCCTATTTTCCCCATGTTCGTGTGGGCTTCCTCCGGGTGCTCTGGTTTCCCCACAGTCTAAAGCTATGCACTATAGGTGAATTGAATTAACTAAATTGGCTGTAGTGTATGTGTGTGGATGTGAGAGTGTTTGGGTTTTTCCAAGTACTGGGTTGCAGCTAGAATGGCATTTGTGGTGTTAAACATATTCTGGATAAGTTGGCGGTTCGTTTCGCTGTGGTGACCCCTGATGAATAAAGGGACTAAGCTGAAGGGAAGTGAATGAATGAGTGCTACTGTAGTATGTTATTGTATGTGGTTAATTGCATATTCAAATAACCACATACAGTCGTGTAGTATCATAGCACTCATTCATTCACTTCGGGGGGGGGGGAGGTGC
>CAIGQQ010038995.1:3431583-3449541 GCA_903798035.1 Danio albolineatus
ATATATATATATTTCTAGTTATAATTTAGCATAAAAATTTAACATAAGCAGGATTTCAGGGATGATTCTACAGAGCACCGAGCATTCTACAGAGCGCAGAGCACCAAGCACAAGAACAGCCAGACACAGGAAAATTTCTTTCCTCAGGCCATCTACCTCATGAACAGTTCATATTTTCCTATTGTGCAATAAACGTGCAATACTTTCTCATACGCACTTGTACACAGCACCTTATAACAATATACGATGCAATACTTCTCCTTACGCACTTGTACACAGCACCTTATAACAATTTATGATGCAATACTTCTCCTTACACATTTGTACACAGCACTTTGTAAGGATGAAAATTATTATATGCATTTGTTTATATGGCAGAACATGTGTTTTTCCCAAAGAGGGCTCACACAAATTCCTGATGAAATCAGGAACTGCTTTGTGGACTGTGGGGGTTTGATGTAGTCACGTGTTGATTGGTCAGTTTGAATGTCTCAGTATTTAGGCTCTGGTCACATGGTCAAGGAAAGTACAAAAAGAGGTGTTACACTCAGCTCTGTCTCTTTCTTCTCCGGCCCTTCTGGCTTCTCCTGCTTTTGCTCTCTCCCAATACTCTCTCTATCTCTCTCCCTCCCCCTCTCTCTCTCCCCCTCTCTCTCTCTCAGGTAACTTTAATCTACATTTAAGCTGGGTACAATTATTATCATATGTTTATATCATTTCATATTTTATTGTTTCATACAATTATTTGTAACTAATTCAGTGGTAACCATAGAGAATTATTGTCATTAAATCATCTCATTTTCAAGTATTTGTCAATTACTTTTGATTTAACATCAACATTTAATGGCTCCATATTGCAATACAATATAATCACATAATAGCAACGCTCTCCCACATTTAAAGCTATTAATACTGCCCTTATTTTCGTTTTTGGTATAAGGTTGCAGAAGGATAGTTTTGACTAGAATGTACAGTTTTTTACCATCATACTGATAACTTTTAGTCATTCGGCAGAACTACAGTTCAGAACCGCTGTAGTTAAAAAGACCAG
Organism: Danio albolineatus; assembly: GCA_903798035.1. Classification (NCBI taxonomy): domain Eukaryota; kingdom Metazoa; phylum Chordata; class Actinopteri; order Cypriniformes; family Danionidae; genus Danio; species Danio albolineatus. The sequence continues at coordinate 3,432,635 of CAIGQQ010038995.1, forward strand.
CCTTACAACTTTATAACAATATACAATGCAATACTTCTTTCTCATTTGTACACAGCACCTTATAACCTGTATATTTATAACAAATCTGTACATACAATTCAACATCCAGATCGTTGGACTCACTGCATCTCTGTTTAATGTCTATCGTCTCTTTTTTCATATTTATTCTGTGTTGTCACTTGTCACTTGTACACTGGAAGCTTCTGTAGCCAAAGCAAATTCCTTGTGTGTGAAGCAAACTTGGCAATAAAACGGATTCCGATTTCGATTTAATACAAAAAAAAAACTTGGTTAAATCTTTGAAGAACCTTCATATTTTAGAGCAGATTAAGTGAATATGGTGACTACTATTACCTGGCGGTATTGGCTAGAATTCAGTGTTTTATGTTCAAAATGTTTGTTGTAGACCTTTATAGAAGGCCTGAAAGAAAACACGTTGTCTGTGTTTTGATGTGAGTGAATCTGAAGCTCTATATTTGGAGATCTGCCATCTAATGTAAGTGACGGGCATATGCTGCTTATATGTTTATTTATAGAGGCAAGGAAAGATGCTGCATGAAAGACTCACCTCTGGTTGTACAGCGTAAGCAGGATATACAGAGATCTACAATGCTCGCAAACCATCCAAGAATTTGATGTGCTTCTCAAAAGAGAAACCATATCTTCACTGGAGGATTTTTATCGAAGAAAGAACTCTCCTTGAAATGGAGAAGGTGAAGCATGTTGAATGAAATTGAGGGGCGATACAGAGACTATTGTTAAAGATAGACTCACAGTATAATTCCTTCTCATTCTTCATTCAGTGGTAAAGATGGAAAATTGAAATACGAGAGAAGTGATAAACTGATCAGATTAGTTTAATTGTATTTATTTAACACTCATCGGCCACATTATTATGTACCCGGTACTCAGTGCATAATTTGTGAATTGCGAGGTCCTGGAACAGATCGGGGTAACGGACCCAGCATGTTACCAGAGGATATAGATGTCTTGCATGAAATTGGTGAGTAGGGGCGGAGGTTGTCGCTGTATGGCAGAGGGGTGTCACGGACAAAAGTGAAGAGGGTTGGGGAGTCATGGAAGAAAGTGAAAGTGAACAGTAGACTGGGGAGGAGGGTGAACGAGGAGGGGGATCAGTAAAAGAAATCAGATTTCAGAGGTGCCAGATCCGGTGTGTTCTGGCACAAATTAAGCCCTGCCAGTACTTTACTAGTACCGGGTTGGACTCCATTTTTCCTTCAGAACTGCCGTAATTCTTCGTGGCATAGATTCAACAAGGTACTGGAAATATTCCTCAGAGATTTTGGTCCATATTAACATGATAGCATCACGCAGTTGCTACAGGTTTGTCAGCTGCACAAACATGATGTGAATCTCCTGCTCCACCACATCCCAATGTTGCCCTATTGCACTGAGGTCTGGTGAATGTAGAGGCCATTTGAATACAGTGAACTCATTGTCCTGTTCAAGAAACCAGTCTGCGATGATTCATGCTTTATGAAATGGTGTGTTATCCTGCTGGAAGTAGCCATCAGAAGATGAGTACACTGTGGTCATATAGGGATGGACATGGCTTACAACAATACTCAGTTAGGCTGTGGCGTTGACACAATGCTACTAATGGGCCCAAATTGTGTCAAGAAAATATCCCACACCATTACACCACCAGTCTGAACCGTTGATACAATATCTGTCTGTCTGTCTGTCTGTCTGTCCGTCCGTCCGTCCGTCCGTCCGTCCGTCCGTCCGTCCGTCCGTCCGTCCGTCCGTTCGTCCGTCCATATATCTATCTACCAACCACCTATGCATCCATCCGCCCACCCATCTATCTATCTATCTATCTATCTATCTATCTATCTATCTATCTATCTGTCTGTCTGTCTGTCTGTCTGTCTGTCTGTCTGTCTGTCTGTCTGTCTGTCTGTCTGTCTGTCTGTCTGTCTGTCTGTCTATCTATCTATCTATCCATCTTGATGTGCGTAGCATTAATGGTATTAAAACACTGACCTCCTGATTCTGGTGGCCATTTACACTGTCAAAATAACTGCATCAAAAGTTTCCCAGGTTTGAGTATCAGAAAGCTCATGGTTAAATGCTTTGTGAAAAAAAAAAAAAGGAAAAATGCATTCCGAGAAATAAGCTTTACCATTTATACCTGCTGAGTAAAATGTTCCTCGTATGAACAGTGTGTTCAGCTACAGTTGTTTTTTTCTTCTTGATAATCTTTTTTAACTTTGTGTTTTATAAAATAAAGTTAGTGTTATCTGCCTGGTGATTCAGGCTTGATTTGGCTTAGGTGGAAAAATAGATATGTTTACTTTGAAGATTGACTTTTTTTTCTTTTTGAAAGCATCTTCTACTTTTGATTCCTGAAATGTTGCATTTGCTCTATTTTCACTGTCTTTTTGTCTGTGATTATTCAAGGTCCTCGGTAACAATGTAGTGAGCAAGAACAAGACTTTAATTCGCTGCCTGTTTCTCAGTCCAGCCGCACCTCAGCTTTAATCTTCCTCACAAAACCCGTAACTAACGTCATTGCGGGGGAGACAGAGAAGCAAAATTGCCTCTGGATCTGGGGAACAACAAACATATTTCCCTCGATGTCTAAACATGTTACCGAGATGGTGTTTGTTCTACTTGGTATAGTTAGAACAACACTGGCCTTAGTATGAATGGGGATAGTTATCAGTCACAAAATATAAGGCTCAGTCACAAATGAAGCATAGTGAAGGTTTGGTGACAAACTGACACCGAAGCAGACAGCGGAGCTTTCAGATCACCGTTAAAAAAAACGAATGCAACTCTTCGTGTAAACAAACTTGGTGACATTGCAGATTGTCAATGCAGTTTCATGACAAATGTGCACACTAGCTAAAGGTCAAAATGATGCTAAAGAGGCTCACTATCTGACTCTATCTGAGATGTAAAGTTTGCCCCAGGACTGCCTAGATCAGTTAATGGGTTTTGAATAATTGGTGGTTAAGAAACTGATAGCTGTGTGAGGTTAAAGTACGAGCAGGCCATCTAAAGAACAAGCCAGATTCCATATTAGAAGATATTTGTGTGCTTCTGTGAATCCCTGTTTGTGTAATAAACAATGTGTACACACATTTTGGACATTTAAAAAAACAAAAACAAAACATGGGCGCAAAAAAAGACATTCATTAATTTTCCTTCGACTTTCAGAGGTCGCCACAGCGGAATGAACCTCCAACTATTCCGGCATATGTTTTACGCAGCAGATGCCCTTCCGGCCGCAACCCAGTACTGACACTACGGCCAGATTTTCATTCATTCATTTTATTTTCGGCTTTCCCTTTATTAATCAGGTGTTGCCACAACGGAATGAACCACCAACTTATCCAGCACGTTCTATGCAGTGGATGCCATTCCAGCTGCAACCCAACACTGGGAAACACCATACACACTCCTTCACACACATACACTACAGCCAATGTAGGGGACTTATGGGGGAAACCGGAGCACATAGACGAAACCCACGCAATACGAACAATTTAGTTCATCCAATTCACCTGTAGCGCATGTCTTTAGCGCATGTCTCTGGGGGAAACCAGAGCACCTGGAGGAAGTCCACGCCAACACAGGGAGAACATGCAAACTCCAGAAATGACAACAGGCCCAGCCAGGACTTGAACCAGCAATCTTCTTGCTGTGAAACGACAGTGCTAACCACCATGACACCGTGACAACCTGGCCGCACAAATATATTTGCAATTTAAACATGTGGTGCAATACATAAAAATGATACCTGTGTGGGGGTGAATAGCACACTTGCGTTGCACTTTTCAATTCAAATTTAATTCAAGTTTACTTGAATATTGCATTTTCCTGAAGTTTATTTATAAAGTATTTTTGAGAGGATCACGTGCTTATGATTGAACACAGCCGGTATTGTATTAGCCAATTCATGATTCACCAATCAGACGATTCCTAAGTCACCACAAGTAACCTAAGGGCGTACTCACACAATGCTATCCGAACTGTGCTCAGGCCCGTTTCCCGGATAATTTTAGAAGTGAATCGGGCTCAGGCACGGTACAGTTGGCCGGCCCTGGCCCAGTTGGAAGAGGTGTGCCTGAGCCCGGTTTGCTTGGGCTTTGGCGCGGTACGCTTGTAGTGAGAGTACAAAGCGCGCCTGAGCCCGAAACTGAAGAGGAGACGTGACTTTTGAGGACTGTTTCATATAGATTTATTAATCATTATTACTGATTAATGAACGCAAACTGTCGTAGATTATTAAAGACGCAAACCCCTCTCTGCACGACAGCTGCGCCTTTAGCAAACCTTCTAGTTCCTGCAGCACGAGGACTTTATGATTGTTTATGAGCGTCAGCAGTGGCTGATCTGTTCGGCGAAATATTTGACTGTGTGTCACTGCATATCAAACGACTAAAACCATATAATCATATAAAGAAATCTGCACTGAAATCCCCGAGAGCGCTTCTCTTACACTGAACAGCGCATCATCGATGACGTAAGCGTGCCCAGGCCCGAATGCAATGAGAGTCCAGGCCGTCAGGGGAGACGGGAGGGGGTGACAAGCGTGCTTTGGCCTGGTTAAAGGGAACTGTACATAGTGTGAGTACACCTAAGTTTCATACCACAGCTATCTTCATTTTGAAGAATCCCCCCTTCCACCCCTACTCCTCCTCCTTTCCTAGGTGGCATGGTGGACTAGTGGTTAGCACTACTGCCTCACAGCCAGAACATCACTGGTGCTAGTTTATACCAAGCCAGTCGAAGTTTCTGTGCAGAGTTAACATGTTCTCACCTGCATGGGTTTCACCCAGGTCCCCTGGTTTCCTGCCACAGTCCAAAAACATGCAACTTAGGTTAATTGACTAATCCAAATCGACATCGTAGACTTGCTCCTATGAGCCAGGCACGTGACCATTTATTCCATCTTAGCAAATGCGGATTAGGACGTGCCCTAAGTGGACGTCCACTATGTATTTTAGACCATACACTGAGATGGTGACACACATACAACCGGTGAGTGCACACAGCCATTTCTAGTGCCTAGGGAGCAAAGGTTCCCCCACTTCAATACCTGTTGTGAATTAAACCTGCATCCTTTGGGCTCAACTAGTCCAACTCCCTAACCATTAGGTCACAACTTCTCCAGACCTTGCAAATGTACCATTGATATGGAGGCATGTATTGGGACGGTACAGACACATACATCAAGATGACATCTTTCATGGGAAGTCTGTGGTTATTAGATCAAGTCTCATTCTGCGTGTGCTACAACAGTGTGGTTTGTTGGAGACAGATTGAATGTGGCTGACTGGCCTGCCTGCAGTTCAGATCTGTCTCTGGTTGAAAAATATGGCCCATCATGAAGAGGAGAATCAGACAACGACAGACTGTTGAACAGCTGAAGTCTTGAATTATGTCAGATTGTGGCAAAAATGTTGCTTGTCAAAAGTATTCTCACTTCCCACAATTCATCATTGTAATTAAAAGGAAAGTTGTGTTAAACATAACTCGGTCACCACATTTTTGGAGTGCGTTTCAGCCACTGAAACTGTGTACTGAATAACCATGACTTTTTTATTTAGTTGAATTTATTACTGAAGCTAATTTTATTGTCCTCTGTTATACAGTATATACAAGGTTTCTGCCATGGCAAGTTTGGCAAGAGTTATTTAAGCTGATGCAGTTTGTAGCTTTTTATTTATTAAGGCATGATGTATACCTGTAAACATTGGGACGTAAATAAGGGATATCCCCCCCCAAATTACTACTTATGTTCATATGGAGCGGTTTCATTGTACACTCTCAGAAATAAAGTACTGTCACTGGGGTGGTACCTTTTCAAAATGTAGACATTTGTACCCAAAGGGTCCATATTAATACCTCAAGGGTACATATTAGTACCTAAAAAGTACAAAAGTGTTTCTCCTAAAATTTTTAGGTACTAATATATGCTTTTGAGGTACCAATATGGACCCTTTAAGTATAAATATGTACCTTTTGAAAAGGTACTACTCCAGTGACAGCTCGCGTACCTTTATTTCTTAGAGTGTAATTAACAGATAAACTGTCAGTAAAATGTCTTATTATTATTATTATTATTATTAGTAGGGCGCCACGGTGGCCGAGTGGTTAGCACGTTCGCCTCACAGCAAGAAGGTCGCTGGTTCGATCCCCGGCTGGGTCAGTTGGCATTTCGGTGTGGAGTTTGCATGTTCTCCCCGTGGTTGCGTGGGTTTCCTCCGGGTGCTCCGGTTTCCCCCACAGTCCAAAGACATGCGGTACAGGTGAATTGGGTAAGCTAAATTGTCCATAGTGTATGTGTGTGAATGAGAATGTATGAATGTGTTTCCCAGAGATGGGTTGTGGCTGGAAGGGCATCCGCTGCGTAAAACAAATGCTGGATAAGTTGGCGGTTCAATCCGCTGTGGCGACCCCGGATTAATAAAGGGACTAAGCCGAAAAGAAAATGAATGAATGAATTATTATTATTAGTAGTAGTAGTAGTAGTAGTAGTAGTTGTTGTAGTAGTATTTACAAAGGATATAAATAGTATACTTTAGTAAAAGCTGCAAATAAATTAGTAAACAGTTTAGCCGTTTAAAATTAATAGCTATTATAAAGAAATAGAATCAAATCTCATTCATCTTTTCTTCTCTGTATAATTTAAAGAGCCCATATTATGGATTTTTGAAAATGACCTTCCATGCAGTGTGTTACACAGCTCTAAGTAAAGTGAAATGTCCAGCTAAGGCTTAAATCTGAAAGTGCAAAGTGTTTAAAACGATTGATTCATATATAAAAGAGTCGACTCGTTGTTTAAATGAATCGTTATTAGAACGAGTCTTAAGCCGTTTCGGCTTGACGTCAACGCGAAACATAATAGTTGCGCGCGCAGACCCGGGAAAATTGAACTGCCCGGCCCCGCCCACAGACAGGAAGGAAAAGTGGAAGACAACAAGCACTGTATTGCAGTATGTGTCGTAGCATAACCAGCGGGACAGCAGTGACGTGTGATCTGAGTAATATCTAAGTAAATCTTTATACTGTTTGATGGCAGTATAAAGATTTAGAGAGAAGTTATTGACAGCTTTGGTAGTATTGGTTTTCGCGTTTTGCTCTTTGTAGACGGTCCCTAAGGAATATAAAACATCCATGGCTATCGAAAATACAGTGTTTACAGTGAAGGCTGGTCTGCCATCTGCTGGTGGCGTTGTGGCTATGTGCACTTGACGAAAAAGGGAAGGATACGCAATGACCAAAAAGCTCCAATCACGTATCGGATCTCAGCAGCCATGCCTCCGTTTTCAAATGTCTCCGTTTCCCCCATCCACACTGAGACGCAGCAACAGCGTTTTAGAATGAAAACGGCCTCTCTAGCGTTTCCAAAACTCTCCGTTTTCGCGGCTCAAAAACACCGGCGTAGTGTGGACGGATGGCGTAACCGTAGCAAAACTTAAGCCTTTTAAAACGAAATCACACTAGTTTAAACGGGGCCTTAGCTGACGATTGATTATAAAGCATTCAATTCACCTTTATTTGTAAAGCGCTTTTACAATGTAGATTGTGTCAAAGCAGCTTCACATAGAAGGTTTTACTAAATTGAAAGTGTCAGTCCAGTTATTAATGTTGGAGTTCAGTTCAGAGTTGTTTAATATTCACAACTTAGAGTCCAAACACAGAAGAGTAATCCATAGGTGCGCAGCTCTAGCTGCAGTCTAGGCGCCAGAGGCTGGAGAACTAGCTTGTATGTATGTATGGCATGCTGTCCTGGGAGAGAGCCCTGAGCTCTTAAGATCCTTGAGACTAGGGCTTCCTCTCGTTGCAGGGCAAGTGGGGAGTTTGAGCTCAGGTATATCTCAAAACTCCCCTGCTGTTGAAGCTGATGAACAAATAGGGATCAATAACCACTCACGCTTCTTCATTGCTGGAGATTACATGGTCTCACCACATTAATATTTCTGCGGTTGTTGCTATATCGGATATGGTTGCGGCCAGAAGTTAACGAGAATTATATGTATTATTCCTTAAATTTCCCATTTATTGTATTTTATTAACCCCAACCCTAAACCCCACAGTCACAGTAACGTAATAACAGTAGTTGTACCGCATATTATTTATGTTTTCGATTAAATTACTCAATTCATTTTTATTTTTTAACACTTACCTCCACCCCAACCCTAAACCCAACCATCACAGTACTGTAAAAATATTAATCATTGTTATACAGTGTCATAAAAAAATGCAGCTATATTGATGTGGATATCGCACTTCCGGCTGCCCGCATATCCGATCTAAACTTATTTCTGCACCTGAGAAAAAACAAAACAAAATCCAAACGATTACTGGTCAAACATAAAGATTAACAGCTTTTGTCCAGCCTGCAGTAAGGACTTCACCTTTTTTCTATGAAGAAAACTATACGAATACCTATTTTGCGGGCTCAAAAGACAACAAACTAGTGTGGCTAAACTCTCAGGAGGGCACTTTTTCTTTCACAATGACTCTGTACGAACGCAACAGGGAACCTCTAGTGGCACGGAGGCATCGTTACCAGCCATTTTTAAATCTTGGCTTCCAAAACACTTGGATTGCACCTCACGTCATATTGCTGTATATTCCAGGTGTGTATTATGGCTCCTTATTGTGTGTGTGTGCACTTGCATGGATCAAATGCAGAGTAATAATTTTGAATATGGATGACCGTACTTGACAACACTCACTTCACATCTTCACTCCAGTCACTGTGCTGTCATCTGTCCATGACAGATGTTTGCTTCTGCAGCTTTATATTCATCTCTCAACAGCATGGGCGGCATCTGGTTATTCATTCAAATTGTTCACTGCAATGGTTTTTATAAAGAACAAAAAAAATGTACGCACTAGTATAGCCACACATTGAGTTTTGTTCATTCTGTTGACCAGAATGGGTCATGTGTAGGGCCAGACGGAATCTGCGGAGTTTTTTTGCTATTTCTGTGGAGTATTTTGTTAAAAATCTGCAGATTTATGCGGAATGATTTTGGGAGTATCATAACTAAAATCTTAATATATGAAATAAAAAGTAATACCTTTTTAACTTTTATTTAATGTTTACAATGCGAATCCAATTAGATCTACTTTATTTGGTAAACAAAGCAAGTCCCTCCTATAAAATCTCCATTAAAATACATTAATAATACTTTACAAACTGTATTGTAAATAAATCATATTAATATTTTCATATTAGTCAATAATAATACTGAAATTAATAAAAAAAACTGATTAAATATACATTTACACACATTTACACAAGTAAATAAACAGAATCAATGATGGGCTATAAATCTGCGGAATTCTGCGCGCGCAGATTCCCAGTGGCCCTTTGAGCACATGAGCTGCAGTTCACTTTATGACCACTAGTGTTAATAATGGTGAGTTTCACCAAAGACATGCTGTACAGGTGAATTGGGTGAGCTAAATTGTCTGTTGTGTGTGTATAAATAAGTTTGTATGGTGTGAATGAGTTTCGCAGTGTATGTGTATGGTAATCCTGCCCCTTTTCGCAGCACCATACTACAGAAATTTGTATGGTCAAACTGGCTTAAAATGGCTTAAAATGTCACTAAAATGCAATATTTAATTATCATAGCAAGCAATAAAAATCAATCCAAGGCACTCGAAAAATGTGGAAAAATGTTTAAAAAGCCTTTATTCACATGGCTTATTAAACATTTTTCCACATTTTTCGAGTGCCTTGGATTGATTTTTATTGCTTGCTTTGATGAATCTCTTACCCAAAGAGCAACGATCAAATATTTGAAGTACCTCAGATCGCTTTTTGTTTGTTTGAATATTTAATATATCATAGTTAAATAGCCCCCACAGTCCAAAGACATGCGGTACAGGTGAATTGGGTAAGCTAAATTGTCCGTAGTGTATGTGTGTGAATGAGAATGTATGGATGTGTTTCCCAGAGATGGGTTGTGGCTGGAAGGGCATCCGCTGCGTAACCCAAATGCTGGATAAGTTGGCGGTTCATTCCGCTGTGGTGACCCCGGATTAATAAAGGGACTAAGCCGAAAAGAAAATGAATGAATGAATAGTTAAATAGAAAAGGAGGCAAAAAAAAACTGCAAAATAAAAAAGAACCACCCTTTTCACCAGGCTGGCTACGGGCCTGAAAATTATTTCTTTAATTTTATTTATTTTTTTATTTTTTTATTCTAGCAGAAATAAAACAAATAATACTTTCTCCAGAAGAGAAAAATATAATGGAAATACTGTGAAAAATTCCTTGCTCTGTTGAACGTAATTTGGGAAATAACTGAAAAAGGGAAAAAAAAAGTGACAGGAGGGCTAACAATTTTGACGTAATACTAATTCAATAATGTATATTAAGTAATACTTTAATAACAATTCAACTGTATGATGTTGATTATACTGTATATTTTGAGCTTGTGCTTCACGCATATACTGTGCAGCTTCTTAACATGTTCATTTTCTTCCACCTAGCTTCTGTCATGTCACTTTTGGTTAAGATTCCATCCCAGGCACATGGTTGTGTGATTCATTAAACCACCACTACAAGAACCACGCGCAGAGGGAACAGACAGCTGGTCAGTTGGTGGAGACTACAGATCTCCTTTAGCAATCCAGCTCCATGTCAGTGGGACTGAAACGGAGCCAGGAGAACATGACTGACATGGCAGGATTGCAGACGTTTGCTTCAATCTCCAGGGTTTCCTTTTTTTTTTTTTTCCTTGATGGCAACATTGTTACATGAACAGTCCGTTTCATACCCTCAGGCCCTATTGGCCCTAATAGGATAGGGACCGGCTAGGCTTGGATTTTTAATGAAATATTAAGATTGCGTCTGGTTGGCAGAATCCAGCTGACAGATTTAAAGGAACGCTGTTGTCTAATCTCAGAGGACAGAAGCACCGAAGGCATCCATGTGTGATTTACCCACACAAGTAGTGAATAATGGGTACATTGCCAATGTAGCATTTCTTGAGCTCGGCTAATGAATGGAATGAAGTGAATATATTGGGGAGGCTTTGATTAAAGTACACAAGGAGGTTTAATTAAAGTACGTCTCTCACCTTGTTTAAATTTTAATTACCCAATAAGTGAGTACTTCCTGCATTCATTTGAAACCGGCAGCAGTAATAATCACAGACCTTTCATTGTGTTTGAAATGCAAAATCTCAATTAACAATGCGCTAAGATAAAAAGAGTGTGAAAGAGAAGACCTTATTTTCTTTCTTTTTAACTGTATAACAAAACAATTTCTGTCCAGTAGTGTGTTAGTAGTATTGTGATGATGATGATGATCTTTGAAATTAATACCACTTCAATATAAATAAATAAAAGTATGCACTACCTGACAAAAGTCTTGACATCGATCCCAGTTGTAAGAGCAACAAATAATAACTTGACTTCTAGCTGATCTTTGGTGGCAGAAGGTAGTTTTGTCCGGCGAATCATCAGTTGAGCTGCATCCCAATCATCACAAATACTGCAGAAGACAGATTCTTTCAAAAATTAGTCCAGTTTGATGAAGGAAAAATCATGGTTTGGGGTTACATTTCAATACGGGGGGTGTGCAAGATATCTGCAGAATGGATGGCAACATCAACAGCCTGTGGTATTAAGACATTTGTGCTGTTCATTCCGTTACAAACCACAGGAGAGGGCAAATTCTTCACAGTGGGGACAGTGCTCCTCCTCATACTTCAGCCTCCACATCAAAGTTCCTGAAAGCAAAGAAGATCAAGGTGATCCAGGATTGGCCAGCCCAGTCACCAGACATGAACATTATTGATCATGTCTGGGATAAAACAGACGAGGCATTAGCTACGTTTCCATCCACCTATTTTTATTTGCATTTTCGATATGCGCATAAAAAATAGTTGATGGAAACGCCATGATGCGCATAAATTTTGAAAATGCGCATTAAAAAAATGTATGCGCATAACTGAGTAGGATAAACTTTTTATTCTATAAGAAAACATGCACATAAACTGTGATGGGATACTTTTACCGCGGTACGGGCATTAAAAAAAGGACATGTGATTTTGTTATAAGAGATCATGTGATGATAAAAATGTGTGTGAATGGACAAACCAGCAGGCTGAACACATTGTAAAACATTTGTTGTTTTGGTCATTTTAAAGTACCTTACCATTTAACATTTAAGTAGTTGTGTTATTATGTTATTAATGACCTCCAGAATCAAGAGCATCTGTGCTCTATGGCTGACACCTTCAAACGCCACCACGTGTTCACTGCGTGTCATGATTGTCTTCTGAGGTCATTTATTAGAAGAAGAAAAGATTGACACAGCTTCTCCTACTGCAGCAAGTTACATTTTTATTGTTGATATTTGGCGCCAGGTAATCAGGAAGTGAAAATTTTGTCCGCTTTGACTCATTGGATGGAAACTCTGCTTTATTTCCACGTCTTTTATGCAATAATCCAGTTTTGTGCATAAAGTTCATTCGCATTTTTGGATGGAAACATAGCTATTGAAGTTTAATCCAAAGAATCTTGATGAGTCCTGCAACAGGATTCATACACATCTTTACTACTAAAATTCAATGACTTTTCCAGGACTTTCAAGTAAATTTTCATGACCTAATATTTCATGTAATGTCTACGTATATGTGGTAAATAACTTACTTGCATAACTCACTTACAGTAAATTACTTACGTACTTATTACAGCATAAAACAAGCAACAATCTATTATTTTAAATGATTTTTTTAATGAGTTTATTTGTTGAAATTCATATTAAAATGACGTTGTTGTGCAACGTATATTTATAATGTCTTTATGCAGAGTATATATTGTGAAATCGGGGGAAACAATAAATCGCTGTATGGGCGCTGTTGTTGTTTCAATGTTTAAATAATATTTGGTTAAATATGCGTGAGGATCATGTGAGCATCAGGAAGAACGCAGCATCTCATTTCTCACAGGACACATTCTCTGTCTTCGTGGCCTCCCGAGTTCGTTCTCCCGATGTCCCGAAGTCCGTTCTCTGCGTTCTTGAAATTGAGAAACAGCCCATGTGTTTGACCATGGACAAAAAAGAAGTAAAGACAAGTAACCCATATATTTAAGTATATTTAACTTGTTACAGATATTTGTTTAATTAAATTCCATGACTTTTCCATGTCAAAATACCATGACTTTTCTAGGTTTTCCATGACCGTATGAACCCTGTGCAAGAACGCATTCTTTGCCATTCCAGATGACTTTATTAATAAGTTATTTGAGTCATTGCAGAGATGTATGGATGCAGTCCTCCAAGCTCATGGGAGTCACACACAATATTAATTCTTTTTCCATTTTACCATGACTTTATATTCTGTATTCTACATTATTTCTGCTTTTGTCTAGCAAAGTCAGACCTTACTGTCCTAATAAAATAATTACAAATCAAGGCATGATCATATTTTATTTTGGTAAAGTAAGCGTAATCTAGAGGCATTTGCCTTTCATATGAGCCACTTCTGATATGAAATGGTCAACTAGAAGTCAAGCTATTATTTGTTGTTCCCAAAACTTGAATAGGTGACTTTTGTCAGGTTGTCATCTAGTGTATATATTCTCCATGCTCATATAATTCTTTGTTTTCTTTACCTTAAGCCTGTGAAGAAGAAAAAAAACATAATAATAGATGACTTATTGAAAATTATTTTTCAGAAAAATAGACTAATAACCTTCTACTAGCTTCATGCGGAGTTATGAGAACATTATTTGTGGCAAGTCTGTAACATGACTATGATGTATTACCCAAATTTATAAACTTGGTCAGAATCCCCTTCATTCTAATTCACTGAGACTCGCATTTGTACTTATTGTCATGGCATTTTTATGGCAGCAGCAGTAATAACAAATGGTTGCAATCTAAGCAAATTTCCAGTGCTTCGTATTTGATGTGGGTAGAAACTATGGAAGGGGTATTTTTCTCCCACCTGATAAACAAGAATAAATGCGCTCTGTGAAGATGACAAGCAATTTTAAAAACAACATTTTTCTGTCTCATATCCTCCAGTCTGTTCTATAGAAAAAAAAAATAGAGTAATATAAATGAAATGACAAGCAAGCTGTTGTGAATAGTCAGGTCAAAAAATAAATGAAATAAAAGAACCAGCGCATTCTCAAATAAATGTATTTAAATAGTTCTGTGAGCAAGGCTGTTTAAAACTAAAATATGACATTGGATCGAAATAATTCAGTGTTTGGAAACAGTTTAAGAGCATATTTATTAAAAAATAAGCTAAGTATCGACACTATAGCTGAAATATTCTTAAGTCTCTTGTTGATGTTCCAAATCACTTAATGCTCGCTTACTCTTTCCTAACCTTGTACGTATAATAGATTGATGCTTTAAAAAAATAAATAAATAAATAAAAAAACAGGAGATTTATAAACATTATTCATAGAGCCGTTGCTTTCTTCTGTTGGGCTCATAAAATTCTCAAGGACATCAACAACTAGAGCTGGTTGAAAGTACAGTAAAAAGAATATGACCACGGGGAGCTTGAATACACTCTTTTATCTGTTTCTCAGTAATTTCTGTTTAATCGGCTCAGGAAGAGCTTTTAGTTTTATCGCATATACGGCTGGATGTGTGTGTAGTGCAGTGCAGCTCTGGATACATAAACAATCCAGGTTTACGGTTTATAAAATATAGTTCGAGCTGTTAATATAGGTCGTATAATCCTCAGTTTATACAGTTATAGTTCACTGTGTGCTTTATTTTATGGTGTGTTTCTGGCTTCTTCTACTATCAGAGTATCAATTTGACTACTTTACAATTGCTTTTTACAACTCTATGGGACATGCGTTATTCTTTATGTACTTAAGCAACAGCTCTTACACACTTTTTTTTATTTTGGAAAAATATATGTTGATTTCGGGGTGACACAGTGGCGCAGTAGGTAGTGCTGTCGCCTCACAGCAAGAAGGTCGCTTGTTCGAGCCTCGGCTGGGTCAGTTGGTATTTCTGTGTGGAGTTTGCATGTTCTCCCCGTGGTTGCATGGTAAAGGTGAATTGGGTAGGCTAAATTGTCCGTAGTGTATGAGAATGCATGGATGGCATCTAGTGTCACTTTTAACACTTACAAAATGGTGGACATATATATGTTTTATTAGTATGTTGTTAGCATGGCATCTACTATGCTGACATTATACTTATAACGCTAATGCGTACAGTCAGTTGTTTGTTTACTTTCAGAATTGAGAACGTGTCATACATTTATGCATACCATCACCATACATGTGTCCTCGGAAATAACAGCTGTGTTGGTTTATAATGTGAGCTTGATTCAGTTCCATTGACTCCTGTCACATTCAGCTGCCAAATCCAGCACAGTTCAGTTGCGGAGACATGTCATTTTTACTTTTTCCAAACACCCAACAAATTTTCTTGGTGACACTTTATAGTAACTACACACTATGAATCATGTATTAAGCATTAGAAAATAGTTAATTCACTATTTATTAAGCATTAACTGCTTAAACTGTTAGTAAGAAGTTCTTAAATACAGCTACAAATGTAGTATTATTGATTTTAGAAGCATGTTTAATGTGCTTAATGATTGTGTTTTCATACTTTACTAATGATTAATTTTTCATTACTAAATTAAGTATTGCATTATTTACGTAAAGTTTATTTATAAACTAATTTCAAAAGGAGTACGTGCTTATGATTTCCCGTGGCAGATCCCTGCATTAGCTAACCCATGATTCACCAATCAGACTATTCCTAACACACTATAAATAACTAGAGTTTCTTACCTCAGTATCTTCATCTTGAAGAATCCCCCTTCTATGGTGGCCGAGAGAGCTTAACACGCTGCGATTTAAGAAATTACATGTAATTCCAAAAAACACCAGCAAATTATGAAATTATCATCGTCAGTTTGACCGCACACTTTGCAAATTCTCACAACACAAAGAACTGAAGAAACGCACTGCATTTATTAAATGTGCTGTTTAATACTAAAACAACGTTTAACATTTAATCATCAGTTAATTTAGGTTAATAATTTACAAAAGTGTAATTGTGTAATATTAAAATAAAAATAAAAAAACTCACTTTTAAAAGTCCAGCAACAACTTCACTGAACAACAGCCAAAGCATTATAACATCCATATCTCAGCAGGGTCTGTCATGTTTTTGGGTCCCCTTGAAATGAAATGGGGGCGCCACGGTGGCGTAGTGAGTAGCACGTTCATGTGCAAGTTTGTGCAAGTAGCAAGTAGCAAGTAGCAAGTTTGCATCTCCCCCTGTGGTTGTGTGAGTTTTCTCCGGCTGCTCCTGTTTTTTTTCCCCCACAAGTCCAAAGATATGCGGTACAGGTAAATTGGGTAAGCTAAATTGTCCCTAGTGTGTGAATGAGAATGTATGGATGTTTCCCAGAGACGGGTTGCAGCTGGAAGGGCATCTGCTGTGTAAAACAGATGCTGGATAAGTTGGCGGATCATTCCGCTGACCCCGGATTAATAAAGGGACTAAGCCGACAAAAAAAATGAATAAATGAAATGAAATGCAGCGCGTTTCTTCAGTTGTTTGTGTTGTGATTAAATGCAGTGTGTTGCTTGAGTTGTTTGTGTTGTGACAAAATGCAGGGCATTTCTTCAGTTGTTAGTGTTGTGATTAAAGGCTGCGTGTTTCTTCAGTTGTTTCTGTTGTGACCAAGTGCAGCACGTTTCTTCAGTTGTTTGTGTTACAACAAAATACAACATGTTTCTTCAGTTGTTTGTGTTGTGATAAAAAGCAGCACATTCTTCAGTTGTTTGTGTTGTGATTTAAATGCTGGGCTTTTCTTCAGTTGTTTGTGTTGTGATTTAAATGCTGTGCGTTTTTTCAGTTGTTTGTGTTGTGATTTAAATGCTGCGCGTTTCTTCAGTTG
>CAIGQQ010038995.1:3495075-3505168 GCA_903798035.1 Danio albolineatus
TAAAACACAACATTCAAAATTGAAGCCTCAAAATTAAATGTGACACTCCAGTGTTAATTTAAAAGACAAAAACAAAATCAAATAAAAAATGTGTACTGTTGGATAAAACCTGAGAATCAGATTAAGACCACACCTTTAACATTACAAATTCACGAACCTGCATGAACTTTTACAAAAACATGAAAATTTAAAACTAAATTACCTGTATGGTTACCAAGTACTACCCATCTGTACTCAACAACTCTGTACAAGAGCTGTTTTCATGACAAATAACATTAATAAATCCAAAAGGCACACTGTGCACATTGTGGTAGAAAAAAAAATGCAGAAACATTTTAAACATTTTTTTTCTTCATAAAAACTAATTATATTGAACTACTGAGGAACTCCCAGGCCTTGGTAATTGTTTCAATAAATTTCTACATTCACATCAAGTCATTTTTGAGACTCTGCAACTTGGGTGACAGTTTACCTTCATCAAGACCAAGTAAAATCTTTTGAATAAATTCAAAAGTGTTGGTCAGCCCCCTGGGATAGTTGAGGTGTAGTGCATAGATCAGTCCAAACATTACCAGGAAGGCATCAGCAAATCTGGAGAGGCTGCCCACAATCTCACTTTCAAAGACAACTGAGGTTTTCACAGGCTGGAAGTGAACTGGACTTGTATCATTATCTTTGATGACTGTGAGGAGGGCCACTGCAATGTCTGAAAGGTCTGGTTCATCAGATGTGTCCTGTAGATAAAATAGATATTAAAGCAAAAACAAAACATCAGTCAAGCAAACAGTAAACAAAAATTGCAAGAGATTTATACTAAGCTAAAAAAATAATAAAAATATTTAGCTTAAAGCAGTTTAGTACTAAAATAATTTTACAGTGAGGTCAAAGAAAACAAATCGCACAAATTATTTGGAAAGACTGAACTAGAGTAAGCATATAATGTATGTATACATATATGAACTTTGGTAACACTTTATAATAACTACACACTATGAACCATTTATTAAGCATTAACAAATAGTGTATTCATTATCTGCTAAGCATTAACTCTACATTATTAAACATTAGTAAATAGCTTATAACTGCAGCTACAAATGCTGTATTCCTGGTTTGTAAACACATTTATAATGTGCTTAATAATTATACTTTCATACTTTGTTAATGATTTATTTTTCATTACTAAATTAAGTTTTGCATTATTTACAAACCAGTTATTTAAGTATAGTTAGTTATTTTTTTAAGATCATTCAGAATGAGTATGTAAATGATTAATAAACTATTCAAATCAACATTTATAATTCTTATTATTCAGGCATATAATAATAGTTTATTTGTATGTTAATAAATGCTTTATTAACTCAACTTCATGCAGTTTTGTTACCTCATCTAAAGTGAAGACTATTTATGCTTTATAAATCCCTTACAAATGACAATTAAATGCTCCATTAAATTCTAAACCAGAAAAAAGTACATAAACGACATTATTCATTCCTATTCGTTTGAAGATACACAAATGAAACTATCAAATAAAAAATGAATCTTTGTAATCTTATCTAAAATAAAATTACTGTACATTTTAAACATTGCATCCTATTATATTGTTAAATTATTATATATTTGTTGTTGTTTTATCCATTTCGTCATATTTTGACACTCCTGTTATTCAGCAATGTTTAAACTTTACAGTAATTTTACTGTTTAGATTGCAAATGTATTGTTCATTTGATACTAATCCTTTAATTGTCATTTGTAAGGGATTTATAAAGCATAAATAGTCCTCACTTTAAATCAGGTCACAAAACTGCATGAAGTTGAGTTAATAAAGCTTTTTAACATACATAGTAACCATTACTATATGCCTGAATAATAAAATATATAAACATTGATTTCAATAGTTTATTAATCATTTACAAACTCATTCTGAATGATCTTAACAACAACCAACTACTCTTAAATACAAATGGTTTGTAAATAATGCAATACTTAATTTAGTAATGTAAAATAAATCATTAACAATGTATGAAAGTACAATTATCAAGCACCATACAAATGTGGCTATAAATCAAGAATAGAGCATTTGTAGCTGCAGTTATAAACTGCTTACTAATGCTTATTAATGTAGTGTTAATGCTTAACAAATAATGAATTCACTAGATGCTAATGCTTAGTAAATGGTTCATAGCGTGTAGTTATAAAGTGTTAGCGAACTGTTTAGTGTGGTGGTGTGATGTTTTTTTTTTTAATAAATACTCACCATGCAGGTCCTTAAAAATCCAGTGATTTCCTCACGTAGATACACAGGAAGGGCATGAAGAACAGTGACACGCTTGGTGTGTATGTCATGGAACTCCTACAACAATAAAACAAAACTGTATATAATTGAACTGGAAATGTTAAACAATACAATCAGATATACAAAACCAGAAAAATACCAACAAAAGAGTTCAAAATGTTTTAGTGTTGTAGTGTTCAAACTACTAAAGTGTTGTACTGTTCAAAGTTCATCTGAATAAATTTTTTTCAAACGTTTTCAAACTTTCAATCTTATAATAAAGTTTTAGCCTATAAAACGTACAACAATGTTTTTACCTGTTCATCATGGATTCCTAAGATTTCAGTTAAAGTATCTGATGTCTTCCCAGTTCTGGCTGCCTTCTGTCTGAACAGGGTCATCAGTCTAGGAAGATGTCGGTCAAGCTCAGAATAGAAAGTGTTGGGCAGGTTCTGGTTTGTAATCCGTTGGAACTCTGCATACACCTACATTTTAAAACAATGACAGACAAAGAACAGCCATATTTATTATGAGATCCAGATTAATCTACTACCCCTCACAGAAAAAAAGCCTCTGAATGTGGTATGTTATCAAGAAAGCAAATACAGAAAAAAAGTGTTACCCCACATCACCTCAGATTCCATTTTGAGTGAAGGCCAGAGTTCCATTAGCTCTTTTACTGGTGGGCATGTCTTCACAATGGTCTGTCGCCGCAGGGCAAAGGTTGTTTGCATCATCTTTTTTATAAGTGGTAAGTTCTTCTCGGCTTTCTTCATTTCATCAACCATTTTCTGCCTCAACTGTTCAAGAGTTGAGGGATTTTCTCCTTGGGGAAAGTTGGGCAAAAAGTTTACTTCTGCTCGTTTGGGTCTTTTAATATTTGAATGTGAAGATTCATTGTCAGGATTCATTCTGCTTTTTTTTCCAGCATTTTCCAGCATGAGATCTTGACAAATGAGTTTTAAGACTATTAAAACTCTTAAATGTACACATGCAACCATTGTAGATGCATGGAAGGGGGCTTACACTGGAAAAGTGGCTATGCTGCAGTCTGATGTGTTTAAATATTTGCAGTCTGTCAGTAAAAGAAGCTGAACACAACTTACACAGCCAAATCATATTGAAGCCAACAACCTGAAAGAAAAAGAAAAATTAATGTTAGAAAGTGTATAGCTCCAAAAAAATTAAATAAATTAAATACTAATCAACCAAAAAGGTACATCATCATGACCAGAGAATACAGCTAACACTTGAGCTGCACAATTAATTGTTAAAAGATCTCGATTGAAACGTTCATGCAATCTATATTCTGAAAGATCACATTTTGCATGGAAGTTTGAAACAATTACTTTTTAGCACCAATAGGTGGTGGCAAATGATCATTAAATATTAATTGTCACTGTATAATGTGTTTAAGAGATTGGAATTATTTATCCAGTTATGGAACATGTAAAGCCTTTAGCAGTTGTTAAATCATTAATTCAAACTGAAAAGTTATGTATGTTGATGTAACACCAAACATAAAGGGGACAACTATATAATAAACAGTTGCAACTGTTAAATTTTAAGCCGGAATGTAATAGTTGTGGACCACAGCACTGTTATGTCTAAACAGATGCCATCAGTTAAAATTTGAAAACATAACAGTTCTATATCATTTTGCCATATTAAACTTAAAATATATTAAACTGTTCAGGCACATTTCTACAATGACACGTACTCTCACAACTCTACAATTTGTATCAGTGCCACACCAAGACATTGTGAAAAGTATCGTTTCCAAGTTATATAGTTTTTTGCACACCGGACAAAATTAGCACTGGATGTTTATTTTTAAAATGGCGTGTCATCAGTGGACGTTACAATCTACCTGAAGCGCCTAATGTCGTGCAAGAGGTAATATAGACTTCGATCCGTTCGAAAATTATATACAAGTTAGATAACGTATAACATATGCTTTGCCGTTCATTATTTATATAAGGCCCATTTCATCGGTTATTCCTCGCGAGACATCCATTACGTTTGAATATAAATATACGAAACTGGTGAACGCTATTTAAAGTTTTCTCTATATTAAACTGCTGCAACTGTTCACTAGACAAGCCCCTGTTTAAAACGCATTTAACACTTACCGTGAAAGCAGCGTTGCTGATAACTGCCGACTGCTAGAAGAAGCTGAAATCCTCCTCACGTACTGCAGTGTTTTGTGGCGCCAAAAGTCAAAGCATTGCGCGCCGCTTTCCCACAATGTCGCAAAAGTCTCACTATGACCTTGGAGCACGTGAGCCTCGTAAGCCAATAAAATGATGACCCTTATGAAACGTTTTTTAAACAAACATTTTTTAATATATAATAGAATATTCTGTTTTGTACTGATTAAATCAGCTGTTCTGGTTAAAATGTATGTGTATTTAATATTCTAACTGAATATTTTTCTTATAAAATAATTTTTAAAGATGAATTCATGAATACCCAAGCTTCATTAGAATTTTTTTTTGAATGAATGAAAATAAATTTATTTGATTTTAACCTATTTATATGTATATAATTTAATTTAAAAATGACAAAACAATGACTTCACGACACACACACACACACACACACACACACACACACACACACACACACAGGTTACTGATGTCATGTGCAGACAAGACAGCATGTTTGAAACTACAAAAAAATGTCTTTTATATCTTATTTTATATATTTCTCTTTGTGATTTGTATTGTGCAGCACATTGGTCAACCTTTAGTTGTGTTTAATAGTGCTATATAGATAAAATTGACATTGACATTGACAAGGTAAGTTAAATTATACACTTAAGTTGCACTTACTTAATAAGCAAGTTGTTTCAGTTAATCAAAAATAATAAGTTTAATTCACTCAAAAACTATAAAAAAGTCACGCAAACTCAAACTATTTGACTTAGTAGAACTGTTTTAGAAAATTAAGTTTATGCTACTCAATCAATTTAATTATTTTGAGCATTTGGGTTTACAGTGTGCTATATAAATAAACTTGCCTTGCCTTACATATTACTTAATGCCACTTAATATAAAGTGGAACCAAAAATACATTTAGATCATTACTTTAATCATTACTATTGGAATCTAAAGAGACTTTCAACCAGCACAACAAAAAATGTTTCTAAAGACAATCACCTACTGCAGCTTTAACAAGATATTGAAGAAAGCAAATTAAACTCTGATGAACTTCAACAAATGTTGAATCTAATTAGTTTAGTTTTTCACAGAAGGCATTAACGCTGTCAAATTGTAGGAAGGTTGAGGGATGCTAACTGATAATTATAGCACACAATCTGAATGCATTTACTGGCCATAAGTGCACAAAAAACATGAGGATTTGAGTGACAACTCCAGCTTTTCGTTCTTATAGAGTCACGTTCTGCAGTTTGGAGAGGGAGAGAAAATCATATCATATATCCATAATGAAGTCATGAATTCTTAATAGGCTGTAGAACAGAGGTGAAGATCCTTGCGTTGCCAATAAAACCCCTGCCGGTGTTCCTGGAAGCAGAAAAGGCTGCAGAACGATGCACGGATATCTTGTTCATTGTCATTTTGTGGGTGCTTTTAAAATAACAATGGGTTGTCGTCAGTTTATCTGTGGTTACCAATGCATAGATTCTGAAGTGGTATATGTGCTTCGCATATATACTCTGTGTAACCTCATGTATGAGGCTGTTGCTATGGCAGCATTCAGTCTTTAAAAGATTTGAGGATGTTGTTCATAGTGAGGGTATAATGACTCATGCTCTCCTGGCCTTCATATCGCATTCATAGTTCCATAAAACGAGTCCTAAAAGTTTGACCCTGCAGCATCGCCTTTGTTTCACACTTCAAAGCACCTGAACAATCAGGAGAAATACACAAGCACCAAATGCTAGTACAGATCAGCTTCTGTATGGTTACTAAATGAAACTCCGCAGCTCAACATTTGTCCAGTACCCGGTCACACTTTAGTTTGATGGTCCATTTGTTGAATTTCAGTTACATTGCAACTAATTCTCATTAGATTATAAGTAAACTGTTAGGTTGGGGTTAGGGGTAGGGTTAGTGTAAGTTGACATGTGCTTGCAAAGTTTCTTTTAGTCAGTTAAATGTCTGTTGAATGTCAGTATCAACAGATAATAAGTAGACCGTCTACTAATACTCAAATGGACCATCGAAATAAAGTGTTACCCAGTAACCTTCTTTTATTAATTATGTCATAAATGCTTAAGCTTGATAATCAATCAGGAAAGACTGCATTGTATTTATATAAATGAGCATGCAACTTGATGTCCATCACTGTGATCTTTTCACATTTTTTTTGTGTGTCAGAGCCTAGTTCGCAGTAAATTATCAATCAGTGTTTGTTTTCCTAGTGTATATTGTTATTCTTTATGCAAACAATTAATCTGTGCAAGTTAATCTGTTGGATAAAATGTTTGTTTTGATAATTAAAACTGACCATTTGCTTCCATATTTGGAGTGGTGGTTTTGCATGTCAAGATTTTGCCAAGTACGACGCAATCCTGGATTTACATCTACACTACCTAACAATAGTCTTGTCGTCGATCCCAGTTGTAAGAGCAACAAATAACAACTTGACTTCCAGTTGATCGTTTGAAAAAGTAGTAGAAGGTAGATTGTTTTTAGATGGATCATCTGCTGAACTGCATCCCAATCATCACAAATACTGCAGAAGACCTACTAGAACCCACATGGATCCAAGATTCACACAGAAATCAGTCAAGTTTGATGAAGGAAAAATCATGGTTTGGGGTTGCATTTAGTATGGGGGCATGTAAGAGATCTGCAGAGTGGATGGCAACATCAACAGCCTGAGGTATCAAGACATTTTGTGCTGCCCGTTACATTACAAACCACAGGGCAGGGCAAATTCTTTAGCCGGATAGCGCTCTTTCTCATTCTTCAGCCTCCACATCAAAGTTCCTGAAAGCAAAGAAGGTCAAGGTGCTCCAGGATTGGCCAGCCCAGTCACCAGACATAAACATTATTGAGGATGTCTGTGGTCAGTTGGAGGAGGAGGCATTGAAGATGAATCCAAAGAATCTCGATGAACTCTAGAAGTCCTGCAAGAACGCTTTCATTGCCATTCCAGATGACTTTAATAATAAGTCATTTGAGTCATTGCAGAGATTTATGGATGCAGTCCTCCAAGCTCATGGGAGTCACACAATATTAATTATTTTTCCACTGCACCATGACTTTAAATTCTATATAATACATTATTTATGTTAAGTTTTTCTTTGCTTCTTTTAAAAAAAGAAAATAAGATTTGCTTTTGCTTGAGACTTCCATACCTATTCCCCACCCCTAAACCCAACCATAGCTGAATTATTCCGAAAGTCAGAGGGAAATAAGTTGAATAACAATCATGCAGGAGAATATAAACCTAACCGTAAGACTAAACTTAACATAAACTGTAAATGTATCCCTTAATTCTGATTGGCTGATTGGAATGTTGTTCCAGGATCATCATAGATGTTAATCCAGGAACATGATCTACTTGAAACAATTAGGTTGGTGGGTGGTCCTTCTCTATTGATGTCAGTTTGATAGCTTTAGTCACAATATTCTTAACAGCACTACACTTACCATTAGTTTGCTATTTGGAAATGGTGCAAAAAAGCCCCACCCGCTACTCAATATTCAGTTGGAAGTACTTCAAAACACTGAAATAGAGGCCTCAGCGACTTCTGGTTCATGCTGACTTTAAAGAAAGAAAAATGAGTTTTGTTGTTTTGTGTGAAATATTAAAAACCAACAAACTCTTTCTGAGCTATTATGAACTGCACAATTTTAATGTACAAAAATAAAGGAGTGCGGAGTGAGATTGCCTAAATATACAATCAACCATCAGGCCCAATTACTGTTATTACCGCTATGTATTAAAAGCAATTCTTGTGGTGCTGAGACTATTACAACATGTTCTGTAGGTCATTGGCTGCTTAAGTGACTTGCCTGAGAACAAGTAGAAAGCATATAGCTCCTAGCAGTAAAGCTGTTTATGGTTTCCTCTGGATTTCATTGTGGATTCTGGCAGGTTCATTTCGGGATTACTCTCTGGAATGGCCTCAGGATATGGGGGGATAGTATTGGGATGTAGCACGAGGGAGAGAAGTGATTGAGCAATGGGGCTCAGGTTTGCTGTGAAATAAAGATGGAGAATGTGGCTTTGAAGGGCCACCTCTGTGTTTCCGGCATAGGCTTGAGTTCAGCGGCGGTGTTTAAACCGCTGAAATGGCACAGTGACTACAAGAACGTGCTAATGGAAAGGGTTTGTATAGCTAGAGGCAGGGGAATAGGGGCTGTGGATAAATCACTACAGCAGCCTTTTAGATCCGTATATAGACACAGGTGAGACGGTGTTGGGCTTTTTATATCGAGTCGTATTTCCCCTAACCTTTTGCCATATGGATTGTTCAGACAGATGACAGTGTTATTTCCCCAACCCCACAGTTTTATTTTGTGGGTTTTGTGTTGGCTCCTAAACTTTGCTCCTTGCCAGCTGTCATGCACAGAGAGTTTTGCAAAGATAAGCACATCTATGACTTGCTATGCGGGGTGCAAACCCGCCTGTGCAGTACCCCCAGGACAGACAGCAGATGGTTGATGTGAGGAAACAATGATGGAAAGGCAGAGAGACAGAGGAGGAGAAGGTTTTTGCACTTTGGAGGAGAAAGAGCTAACAATGCAACTGCTGGGACAATATCGGCACAGTCTTTATAGCAGTGTTCCGGATGTTTTACATGAAAGACTAAACTTGTATGAGCCAAGACCACCTTCAAGGTGGTTTTAATATGGCAATCACACAAAGTTTGGTTAAATGTAATAGGTGGCTTCATAAATCAATAAATCCCTCACAATTCATCTGTCCCAATTCTTCCTAATGCCATCCAATCCATTCAAACACATTTAATCATTTCAATGCATCCCATTCCTTCTTATACACCCATCCCAAATGCATTCATACTTCCATCTATTCCACTTTATCCATTTCATTTATTCATGTTACATCCAATCCACTTATCCATCCATCCCAGTCCATCCAATCCAAACCTTCAGTTTTTATCACCCAAACTACATCCCAATTTCACTCATCCCACCCCGATCCACCTATCCATTCCAATCCATTACACTCTATCCTAGTCCATCTATCCATCCACCCCAATGCATCCCATTCATTCCAGTCCATTCATTTCAAATGAATTTATCCATCCCAATGCTTTATGTTCCCTCCATCCCTCTATCCACCCCAGTCCATCCATCCATCCATCCATCTACACATCCCATTCCTTCCAGTCCATCCCATCCATCCCATTCATCCATCCATCCATCCATCCATCCATCCACTAATTCCTTCCAGTCCATCCACCCATTCATCCATCCCATTCATTCCTGTCCATAAATCTATCCATCCACTAATTCCTTAAAGTCCATCCACCCATTCATCCATCCCATTCATTCCTGTCCATCCATCCATTCATCCCATTCTATCCAGCCCATCCAATCCATCCATCCACCCATCCATCCAACAATTCCTTCGTCCATCCATCCATCCATCCATCCCATTCCTTCCTATCCATCCATCCATCCCATTCCCTACTGTCCATCCATCCATCCATCCATCCATCCCATACCTTCCAGTTCATTCATCCATCTCATTCCATCCATCCCATTCCTCTCTATACATTAATCCACCCTATTCCTTCCAGACCACCCATCCCATTCTTCCAGTCCTTCCAGTCCATCCAGTCCATTCCTTCCTGTCCATCCATCCATCCATCCATCC
>CAIGQQ010038995.1:3542579-3555126 GCA_903798035.1 Danio albolineatus
TTTTTTTTTTTGTTGGACAGAAATCAGTTTTCCAGCAGAAGGGCTTGGGGCTTTCAAGAAGGATGTGATTTAAAGTAATGCTAAGTTGCAGTTCATTAGGTTAAGTAATAATAATAATAATAATAATACATTTTGTTTAAAGCGCCTTTTAAGAAACCCAAGGTCACTGTACAACATCATATAAACAATTAAAAAAGTATATATATATAAAATACAGAAAATTGTATATATATAAAACACAAAGACATGAAACAGACACGATATGAAACAGAGTGTAGTGAGCAGTTATAAAGAATAAGTTATTTTGAACAGATGTGTTTTGAGTCTGGATTTAAACAGAGGGAGAGAGTCGATGTTGCGGATGTCAGGAGGAAGAGAATTCCAGAGTTTGGGAGCAGAGAGACTGAAAGCTCTGCTCCCCATTGTGCAGTGACGTTAATTGATGAACCACTCTAAAAGAGTTCATTCAGCACAGGATTTGTCTGACTGAGTTAAACCAGTGCGTCATGAATCTTTTTGAATGATTCATTGAGAGATCTGGCTTATCAGTGATCAGAGAGCACAGTGCAATCTCAGATTTATACCTCAGCTGGATGTTTTCTTTCACTTAGTGCTGTGTTACAGAATGTATGGAAGGTCATTTTCCAAAACCCATAATAGGGGCTCTTTAATTGTGAATCAGACTGCAGTGGTTATGCAGCATATTTTTGATGTTCGTTCGTTCGTTCTTTAGCTCGCTTGCTCGTTTTTTTTTTTTTTTTTTTTTAATTTTATTAATTTATTTACTTAATCATTCCAAAAGATTGAGCACAATATGACTGTGAATTGCACCATTGTTATTAAAATGTAATGTAATTTAATTTAACTTGGTTTTCTAAAATAAGTTAAACTAAAGCTGCAACACAAAAATGATCTATGTAACTGAAGGATGCTGGCAACGGAGTTGAGAATCCAAGTGTAGTTTTATTAACAAGAATAGTGAGTCAGGCAATGGTCAACCACAGGGGGAAACGGGTACATGCAGTTAAGTAGGCATAGTCGAGAAACGATCGAATGGTCTAAACAAGAAGCAGACAGGATAAACACAGAACAAGGCTAGGAACAGGAAACACTACACAAGGCTAGGATCAGGGAAGACATGGCAAGGAAATGCTTCATAAAGTTACAGGTTAACAAACAAAGAACAAGACTCAGCAATGTGCGTGAATGAAGTGTATACTGTATAGTCCATGAAATCAGTGGGAATGAACTTCAGCTGTGTGAATGTGTGTGTCCAAATGACTGTCAGCTGTGGCAGGGGTAATTGGTTTAAAGCATCCTGGTAGCTGTAGTTCACATGGTGGGTGATGTGTAGTTCTCCGTCAGTCTGCATAGGTTTAGATTGCTGGTGATCGTGACATCAATTCAATTCTACATCTAGACATTTAATAGATCAAAACAGCAAAAATTCACACAAAAATATGACATTTAAAAATAAAATAAATATAAATAAACACATGCATAACATTTAATAAACAGGTATAATAGCTTAGCAGTGGTTATTAGCAGTGGTGCTGTATGTTCTGATTCACTCCTGAGTCACAGAATTAATTTGTTTTACCCATTGAACTGCACTAGTCATCTGTTTGTTTGTATCTGTTATTTTTACGTTTATGATGAGTACTTCTGTTTTCACTCTTTAATATGTGAGTGACAGTTTGCCCTTAAGAAAACAATACACCGTGCAATTTTAAAATTAAGAATTACTTAGAAATCTTAGACATTCATGCAAGCTTTCGCCTTGTTTATCAGCATGCTTTTGCTTTTCACAAAATGACAAGGATACAGTACACATCAGCATTCTCTACAACAGTGTCAAGAAGTGTGTGTCCATCCGAGTGGGAAATTAATGAAGGTTTGTTGCCAAAACGCCACCAAAATAATTGACAAAAAAATTTGACAAACTAAAGAGAATAGGTTAAAAATGTCAAAAGTATTCAATTCAATTCATGTTTATTTATATAAAGATTTACTATGTAGATTGTTGAAGCAGCTTCACATAGAAGTTTTTCTAGTGAATTGAAACTGTGTCAGTCCAGTTTTCAGAGTTGAAGTTCAGTTTAGATCTGTTTAGTGTGGGTTAAATTTCACTGCTGAAAGTCCAAACACTTTTGATATAAGTAAAAGAAAGAAAAAAAACCTTGAGAGAAACCAGGCTCAGTTGGGCACAACCATTTCTCTTTTGGCCAAACGTTTTGTGCAGAGTTGAAGTCAAGGCGCCGGAGGCTGGAGAACGCTGGACGTCCATTATGGAGAAGCTGCAGGTGTGAGTAGTTAACCGGCGGGTATCCAGGCTGGCCCACAGGATCAATGCTGAGATTTGTCTGTCACTATGGTCATTCAGGAATCAGTCTCATCTTCTCCGCTCCTACATGACCGCCAAAGCATGTGCTCATGATACGGCCTGGTCCAGGATTATCGAT
This sequence comes from Danio albolineatus, assembly GCA_903798035.1. Lineage (NCBI taxonomy): Eukaryota > Metazoa > Chordata > Actinopteri > Cypriniformes > Danionidae > Danio > Danio albolineatus. The sequence continues at coordinate 3,545,042 of CAIGQQ010038995.1, forward strand.
ATCTTGGCATAATTTCTTCACTTGAAGTAAATCTATCAATACTGTACTATTTCATTCATTCATTCATTCATTCTCCACAGCGCCAACTTATCCAGCACATGTTTTATGCAGTGGATGCCTTTCCAGCTGCAACCCAACACTGGGAAACACCATACACACTCCTTCAAACACATACACTATGACCAATGTTGGGGACTTGTGGGGGAAACCGGAGCACCCGGAGGAAACCCACGTGATACGGACAAATTAGTTCATTCAATTCACCTATAGCGCATGTCTTTAGACTTGTGGGGTGAAACAGAGCACCTAGAGGCAGTCAAAAATTTTAACATTTGTTGTGAATTGTTTGGATAAATGTAAGTTGGTTAGTTTCCTTTCATAAAGTCATTCGGCGTAAGCCCAGTCTATGGTGCAGAACTCTGAATGAGCTGGTACAAAACTTTGGATAAGCCTGAAGATGAAGGCAGGGTGAAGCCAACTGCAGATCTGAGAGTCCAGGAGTCTTCCGCATGTGCATAGAGACTCCCTGATGCCAAGCAAATGAGATCGAATGTCCCGTAAGAAGGCATCACACCACCCCCACCCGCCCCCCCGCTTTTCATCTACGTTGTGCCAGCCCCACCCCTGCACCCTAACCCACCCCACCCCCGCTCTTCATATACATGGCGCAACACCCCTTACCGGTAATTAAGTTGCCCATTATGGGATGTCTGCCACCTTGCTGACACAAAGGCATTTGTAGCTCTGCCCTCTTTTGAAAAGAGCACAATCTTATTTAAATTTAAAGCTACAGTCACTTAAATGGCACAATGTGGATCAAAGCCTAAAAGAAGCAGTTTCAAAGAGGTATACCACTTTATCTGTGGGTTATTTTGAGCTGAAATGTCACATACGCACTCTGGGGACATCGGAGACTTATTTTACATTATAAAAAGAGGCATAATAGGTCGTCTATAATAATAATTGGAACACAATAGTACATCCTGTTGAAACGGGAGCCTTCTCTTTAAGTTGCCTAAAGGGCCATCCTAGTGATTCTTTTTTTTTTTTTTAGCAAACATACTGATAAGGGTCAAAGATGAAGTTGACTCTTAAACCTTAGCCCTGTGCTTCTCATAACTGTAGACGTGCTTTAAACCTCTCTGCTCTGACCTTTCTTGTTGGTATTGAAAGACAGCTAACAAATAAAGATGCTCCCACACAAAGGTCATGTTTTTCTGCCTCTAAAGGACATCACAGAGACAGATCTGACAGTGGTCATAGACTGAGCGACTGGGGGCCTCCGCTGGAATGAGAAAAGTCTTCTCTGATTTTGCTGCACCACTGGGTAAAGATAAACACATTTTGCTGCACTGCTTGGGTCTCACAAAGGACAAATGCATGAATGGATGAGAGCTGGCGTGATCACAATCAAGCAAATCGAGTATGGATTTTCAGTCTAATGGTCTTATGGCTCAAACTAACATTCGCTGATAAGTGGGAGTTGTCAACACCATCAAAAACAGGAATGCGTCAGTGGTGTTTGCTATGAAAATCAAGCAAGAAAAATACACCTTACAAATGTATAGCTGAAATAGTTCTGATTACACAATTGTGCATTTATTTCTTGTAATTATGGCTTTATTTTTTGCAATTGGATATTTTAATGCTATGTTTATCTTGATATATCACTTTCAATTGGGAGGTTTTGTAATGTAGACTTAGTTTTTCGTAATTCTGACTCTGTAAGTATAAAGCGAATGGTGCAAAAGCATTAAGGGTGTGTTTGAATCCACTTTTGCTATTTTAAGGGTGGAACAATACAGTTTGCACTCCGGCACATGGAATATGCACATGGTTGGACCTATTCTCTTGATGAGACCAATATTAAAACAAAACTATACAAAAACAGAGGATTTCAAACCAAACATCCATAGCTGTATCAGCATGGATTCGAACCCACTATGCCTGCATGCTAGTCAGGAACTCTCACCACTCCACTATATCACTCGAAGGTTCAACTATACAAAGTATGATTATTACCTCAATTTGCTGAACTGGTTCTTAGCTGAAGCCGTTCCAGTGCAGTACATAGGAAAATGACCACTAGGTGTCGCTGTATAAATGGGTTTCGAAACGTTTTCAAGCTTCGACACATTTGCTTAGACTGTTTCAGTGTTTCACGAAGCCTCGCTTTGCCCACAACTGCGAACAGCAAGATAAATCAGAAAATATACTCCAAATATATCTACAAAACATCCATAGCTGTATCAGCCTGGATTCGAACCCACTATGCCTGCATGCTAGTCAGGAATTCTCACCACTCCACTATATCACTTGAAGGTTCAACTAAACAAAGTACGGTTATTGCCTCAATTTACTTAACTGGTTCTTTGCTGAAGCTGTTCCAGTGCAATACATAGGAAAATGACCACTAGATGTCGCTGCAGAGATGGGTTTCGAAACGTTTTGAAGCTTCAACACATTTGCTTAGACTGTTTTAGTGTTTCATGAAGCCTGCTCACAAACAACAGCTGCAAGCAAAGGTTGCCAGATTGGGCGTTTTTGAATTTGATTGTGCAGGTAAACACCTTTTGGATAGGGTTTGGACTGGAATCAGTCAGCTACATCTGGCAACACATAGAAGAGCACTGTGCTCAGCTGGATATTATCGGATGTGTGCAGATGAACCAGAGATGAGACTGTGAAGAGTCAGTGGTTGAGGTTTATTTCTGCAGAAATGCCTCAGCATTATAGCCCAGCTTTGTGCTGTGTTCCCTCTGAGGAGTGTTTCTGAAATCTGCTCGCTTACAACGTAGGATTCGTCGACCGTTTGTTAAAGGAAGGATCAGAAAAGACTATTGATATGCAGGGGCGGACTAGCCATAGGAAGCACCAGTACATTTCCCGGTGGCCTGAAGGTGAATCTGGCCTGCTATCCAACAAGTGTGAGTAAGTGCGATTAAAACAGTTGCCTCATTGTTTTCTCTAGCTTGTAAATGATGTATTTAATTGTGTTTTGTAACTTTTAACTGCTTGTAGTATATCTGGTTAACTTGTATTCTCATATCGCGTTTAAAAGCATGTTGTAAACGTGACGCGTGACGCTTTGTTTACAGATTAAAATGCGTTTGTGAGCTCATGCTCCTCTGCTGTTTGTCGTTGCTATGGCTACATCAGCTCTCCTACACATGCGGTCCTGTTTCATAATGGTTCAGCTTTTGCCGCTGTGTGCATTAATACTGCATATGTGTCGCTGTTTTTACTTATGTTTAAGAATAGAGTAATATGCTGGGAGACCGGGGGGTTAGTTTCGGGGGTGAGGTGTCTGAAATACGGGCGAACCGGGAAAAACGAGTGTTGGCAGATATGGTCACTCACACACTTTGACTACTTCAATATTGATAAGCCGTGGTGGGCATTCTCTCGCGCTGAACGATGTCGACCAATCACAACAGACTGGGTCATCGGTCCAATCAGCACAGTTTAGCATCACGCTTAGAAGGGGTTTTGGAACAAATGAATCGCTGATTTATTCATATAGGAGTCGCTGGGATAATTAGGTAAAAATAAATGCAAATTATAAGACAATGAAAGTGTTTTTTGACTGTGCATGCATATTAGCCTGCTGTTGGAGACCCCCAAAACCAAAATATGACCCTTTTTAATGTATAATAGGGGCTCTTTAAAAAAACAAATGCGTTTAAACAAGAGAAAGACCTACTGTAAAACAAGACAGACTCAATGTGATTATGCTATTAAGGACAATGTGATGGAAATTAATTGGGCGTTATCTGTGCTTAGTGGACTCCACTTGGCAGGCAGCGTTGGGTAGGTGTTCTGGGTGACAGACAGGAGCTTGACTCCAGGGGTTAGTGAAGCCATTGGGGCTCTGACATCCTTACTGGCTGGACTTATCGCATGTCTGAGGTTGAAGAGAGTCAGGAACCTGTCTTGTCGGCTTTTATTATGAGCTCTTTCCAAGTGCTCTGTGCTGTACATCTGCTTTTACAAGCCGTGTGAGGTTTAGAGGCTTATTCAAAGAGTAACAGCATCAGTTTCAAGTAATATTATATTTACAAGGCTTTGGATTTGGTTTTGCTTTCATACTAGGGCTGCACAATATATCGTTTCAGCATCGATATCGCAATGTGATCATTCGCAATAGCCACATTGCGAGTATACACAATGTTGCTGTATATATGCATGTCTTGTCTGGATTATAATTTATTGTTTTTTGAGGCCTGTGACTGTGTGAGAGTTTTAAAAGCACTCAGGAATGACAAATTATACCGTTTGTAACTTTGACCAATTAATAATGATTGATTAATTATTAAAATGAAGACTATGAAGTATTATTTTACATGTGATTTTGCAATTACTGTTTACCTGAATACTAAAATTCTGTTTATTTAATTTGTATCTTTTTTTTATTGTATTGATTTATGCTTGTAGATTGTTTCTTATATTTTATGCATACGCACTCACCTATCGCAATATATATCGCACAATAAATATATATATTCTGTATAAATATATATGAAAACACATTTTTTCCAATATTGTGGAGCCCTAATTCATACCTGCCAACAATCCCATTTTTCCCGGGAGTCTCCCGTATTTCACATTTCACATCTCCCGCCACCCTCCCGGTTTGTTATTTCTCTCGGGAAACTCCCGTAATTTGTACGTCCCAGTGAAGTTTCAATAAAAGCACTTTTGTTCATGTTTGTCAAGTTGCCAGATCTTGAATGAAGTTCATTACCTTACACAATTGACGCAATATTCAAATCTTATAACATATTTTTATAGCCCAGCTGGGACTCGAACCAGAGACCTTCTTGATGTTAGGTGACAACCACTGAACCACCGTGCTGCCCTTTCACAGTGTAAATATATTTATTTATAGTTTCTTTCTCAATATTCCCAATTTGTTTTCTTGTTGGCGACACGGTGGCACAGTAGGTAGTGCTGTCGCCTAACAGCAAGAAGGTCGCTGGTTCAAGCCTCAGCTGGATCAGTTGGCATTTCTGTATGGAGTTTGCATGTTCTCCCCGTGTTCGCGTGGGTTTCTTCCGGGTGCTCCGGTTTCCCACACAAGTCCAAAGATATGCAGTACAGGTGAATTGGGTAAGCTAAAATTGTCCATAGTATATGTGTGTGTATGAGAATGCATGAATGTTTCCCAGAGATGGGCTGTGGCTGGAAGGGCATCTGCTGCATAAAACAAATGCTGGATAAGTCATTCCGCTGTGGCGACCCCCGATTAATAAAGGGACTAAGCCAAAAAGAAAATGAATGAATGTTTTCTTGTCGTGTACTTGTTTGTAGTACCGTGCTGCAGGACACACAATATCAGCTAGCATTTTTTCTTTTTCTCCCTCCCCCTATCTAAATGGTTGCCATAGAAAGTAATAGTTCTAATACATTAGACATTTCAAGATAACACCTTATTCTACAGACTCTTCTTAGATCAACTCTCACAACCTATAGAGGGCTTTGTTGACATTAATTAACAATTACATAATGTGATTAAAAAGCTACTATCAAGGTCATGTTTATATGTAGGTCTTATGTGGAAGTGCCTCAGTCCTTATTTCAGCAAAAATTAATTAGCCCATCTTTTAATAGAGTGAGAAACCGATATGAGAGAGAGCGAGAGAGAGAAAGTAAAGTTTGGAGTGTGATAGAAAGGGAGGGAGTGAACGCTCTGTACTGATAAATGATGAATTGCACAGCTTCTCTCTTTCTCTCATTACTCGCTGTTGCCCATAACCTTGTCAGACTGCATTGTGCTTTTTCATCTTTTATCATCTGACTGCAAGTATTGAGTGTGGGAGAGAGAAATATTGTGCATGTAATCAAAAACAGGATGGGGAGAATTAAAGAAACGCACAAACAGCCCTTCATTCCGGATACTGTTTAACTTCTTGCGCTAAAATGTATGTTTACCTCTCTGTCCTGACAGACAGAAGGGAAGATGACTTATTATATATAAACAGTGAGCAACCGGTCCTCAGGGTTAATCAACCAATTAATCATCTCACAGCCAGAGACAACAGTGACACAACTTCGGAAGCAGCGTGAGGGAAGAGTGGCCACTTCTGATTGGCTGTCACAAATGATGCATTGTTGGTATACCGGCTTAGGGGACCAGAGAGACACTTGTTTTCTTCGGCCTTTGATGTGAGTGTTATTACTTCAATTGGGTCCAAAGCTTTAAATCTATGTTCCAGAGGTCCGTCCTCTCTCTCTGTATTCAGGTGGCGTGATGCGATTGGCTTGCTCAGCGGCCGCTTATTTGTCATGGTATCTTATGAAGTCAGTCGCCCGCCGCTCTGTAATTATAATTTGTTTAGAGACACATCCAGGGAGTTACAAGCGCGCCGCTTAGCTCGTAAAGTCAAGCCCTGAGCACCTAGCCGCGTCTGTTGCGCCATAATAAAACAGACAACATGGCCGCCTGAAGGTATCCAGCAGCCCAAGCCAAAATTAATCTTCGGAAGGGTGATAAAAGGCTTTGCTTTGATGGTTTGTCAGGCGCGAGTGTCTCTGAACGACAATGCCAGATTCCAGTGTTAAAGTTCAAGGCTGAGGGTTTGAAACGCCCCCTAGTGGTCGCGCAAATAAACCTGCTGTGTGGGAGGGAAGCGATGGCAAGGGGTAAAATTAAATGGAGAAGTTTGTGGGCAGGCACGCCGAGACGAGAGACAGCAGGCTTGCAGACACAAACCTGGCAGGGGATGTGAGGAAGGCAGGCCTCCTCTCCACCCGCACACTAGTCAGCGTGTGAACGGCAGCCAGGCGTTCTCTACATCGACACAGAGTGTCTGTACCACCACAGCTATGGTTTTATTTACAGATTCAGACCGTTAGTCACATTTCCAGTTATATGTAAAAACAGCCTTGGTGTCACAACCGAAACCCCGTGCCTTCTTATTTTCCTTTCTAGAAAGTCTCTGTGGACCCCCTGCTAAGAGAGCCAAATGAAACGTCCAGATCAATGATTTTGTAAGCGTTATTAGAGAGAAAATGGAGAAATATAATTAGATCGGATTCATTTGCAGAGTCATTAATTCTTAATCGCTTTAATTGCGCTGTGTTATGTTTTGTTTTGTACTGCAGTGGAAAAGAAATATATATGAGATTTTCTGGGTTAAGCCATTGATTTGATGATACTGTAGAACATTTCAAGCACTTAACAAGGTCATGTTGTGATCATGATGTTCCTAGCAGTGGAAAATTGGTGATTTTTAAATGCGTTTGTGTGGGTTAAAACTGGTTGGACACGTAAATAAACATTTGGCTGATTCTGGATCATTTTGGGGGTTTTCTATGTGTAGTATAGGCAGTGGTGGAAAGAGTACTGAAAAATCACACTCAAGTAAAAGTACCATTACTTGCCCAAAAATGTAGTACAAGTAGAGAAAAATTATGTGTTGTAAATATTACTCAAAATATGAGTAAAAATAGCACTTTTAAAAGTACTCAAGAGTAATGAGTATTGAAAAGTAGATGCATTTACATGCAGTTTGTGCAGAGATGTTTAATCGTAACATTCTGTAGTGCATTTAGTGTTCTTCCTATATTTGTTAAGTCCTTCAATCTTCCTTTTATTGTTTGTTTGTGTCCTTCCTTTATTCATTAATTTGTTCGTTCCTTCATTCAATTGTTCCTTCGTTACCCCTTTCATTCCTTCGCTAATTCATTCGTTCACATTTTTGTTCCTTTCTTCGTTAGGTCCTTCATTCATTCATTCATTCATTTGTTTGTTCCTTACTTCCTTAGTTTGTTCAGTCCTTCCTTCATTCGGGCCTTCCTTCCATTCTTCATTTCTTCCATTTAATGATTGTTTAAGGCTGTTAGGTGATTTCAGTCATTATATAGTTGACATCCTTCATTTTCTCATCAGTGACATGCAGTCTATATAATAATAATAACAATAATATTATTAATTCCTTACATTTAAGCGCTTAACACATATTGCGCCAGACTGCACACTACACACCAGCTGATTGGTGAATAGGAGACAGAGTGATGATATTATGATATTATATCAATTATGATATAGGGATGGTTAGGAGGCCACGATGGACAGAGGCCAATGGGCAGATCAAGCAAGGATGCCGGGGTTAAACCCCTACTTTTTTTCAAAGAACATCCTGGGATTTTTAACAACCACAGAGAGTCAGGACCTCGGTTTAATGTCTCATCCGAAAGACGGTGCTCACTGAGCAGTATAGAATCCCCTTCACTATACTGGGGCGTTAGGACCTACACAGACGCAGGTTTAGTGCCCCCTGTTGGCCTCACTAACACCACTTCCGGCAGCAACCAAGCTTTTCCATGTGGTCTCCCATCCAGGTACTGACCGAGCACAGCACTGCTTAGCTTCAGTGGGCGGCCATGTGAGAGTTGCAATGTCTCTGGGTCATTGTGTGTAAAGATTTAGGACATCTTCTTGAACATTTTTTTAATGTTTCCAAAAGGTTTGCTGCATTTATAAAGTTCCCATGTATGGAAGTCGTTCAATATGTGCGTAAATGTGTAAAGTAAAATTACACATTTTTAAAACTACTTAGCAGAAGAAAAAACTACTCAATTACCGTAATTTGAGGATTTGTAATTAGGCACTTTGCACAACTGAGTATAGGCCAATGGTTCCCAATTTTGGGGTTGTGTCACATGGTGATTTCCAAAAATCAAATACATTTTATTGAACTGTTAGAATTACAATATTTGATTTTAGCATTGACATTTCTGGTTAACTGTCAGCCATCAAGATGCTGTACTGTATTCCTGCAGCCTTAGGTCATCATCAGTGATGTATCATCAGTGGTCTGTGCTGTGCTGAGGTGTGTTACGACACATCATTAAAATGAGTTAATGCCACTCAGTTACATTTTTTTTTGGATTGCCTATTTAAATCGTTAATTGTACTAAGATCTCTGCAACATTTATCAAACAAATATTCATAACTTCAAAGGTAGTTAACAACATGCATTTAATGCTGACTACACAACCAGGTGAACTACCAGATTTAGTTATGTCTATGTCAGTTTTATTTATATAGCACTATTAAACACAACCAAAGGTTAACCAATGTGCTGCACAATACAAATCACAAATGAAAGATCTAAAATTACAGCAAAAACAAACAATTCTCACTGATAAAATGCCAAATCAAAAAGGTAAGTTTTCAACCTAGATTCAAGAACAGACAAAGGTGATATAGATCGAATACAGAGGGGCAGAGCATTCCACAAAGCAGGACCAGCTACAGTTCTGCGAAAGCATGGTCAGCCCTGCATTTCAGCCTCGACTTAGGAATGCATAATAGTCTCTGGTTAGCTGGCCAAATTATTATATTATTATAGTTTAATTATTATAATTATTATAAGTTATGCATCGGCAAAACAGATGATAGCATGTTAATAGGATAAAGAGTTTGCAGCACTGCTGTTTTAATTCATATCAACACAGTTGTTGCAAACATTTAATTGTGTTAGTTATTAAAACATACTTAATAAATTAAATACACTGTACTTAATGTCTTTATATTGTATTGCAAAGCACTTATGGTGCTATTGAGGCAAGGTTAGGGAAAGGTTTAGTGGTTTGGTAGGTTTAAGGAAGGGTCAACAATGGTATCTTATTCCAATGGTATATAATATTACAATGGTATATTATTTATTATTATACATGCAGTTATAGAATGTGATTACGTATAGATAATTTAAATTAGTTAAAAGAACAATGTAAAAAAATATATGGGCATAATAAGTGCATTGTACCAAATGCTTAGTATGAATGTAAGAAGACAGTAATTAAGGCCACTTATAGTATAAAGTGGGAACATTTCTAACAAAAATGAGACGAGAACCAATAGTACTCTTGTTTTTCATTTGAGCAATTATAATAAATACAAAGTTGAAAAAGTTGACTTACTTTATTCTATTGCATTGTTCTGTTAAATTGATGCAGTTAAAGCTTAAAAAAAATCAGAAAGCTTAAAACTAAAAAGTGATGTTTTACTGTATGTTACGCAGCTTTTAATAATAATAATAATAATAATAATAATAATAATAATAATAATAATAATAATA
>CAIGQQ010038995.1:3555136-3566280 GCA_903798035.1 Danio albolineatus
TAATAATAATAATAATAATAATAATAATAATAATAATAATAATAATACCATTTTTAAACTTTAATGTTCCCCAGCTTTTAATAATGTAACAATAAAGTCTGAAAATCCTAGATTCCTTCTGAAAACACTGTTTGGATTTGAACATTTGCCGTTTTATTTATTTATTTATTTTTATTTTTATTTTTTACAGTGTTCATTGGAATGTTTTTGTTTGTTAGCCTTATTGTGAGCCATGCACCTAGAATCAGGTTCTGTGTTCTTTTCCTCCAAAAGGTTTCCTTGATGGTAAGCAACCTTTTGTTGATCAGCTACTCATCTAAAATGCACTGTGACTCCAAAAAGGCTTACATAATCCAATTAATGTCAAGCAGGCAAAACATGTGCAAAAGTACTACACACAAGAGGCATGCGACTATTTGTGTAGCACATTTCCCACATGTGGATAGTTTCAGTTTGTATCTAAATACAATTGTTTAGCCTTCAGATTTATACAAAATACAGTTATAATACTATGTATTATTTGTTTTATACTCACATTTTCAAAAATGTTTGCAATCTAAAATACATTTCATAAAGTGTTCTAAAAGCTTTTTTGCATTACTTTGAAATTAAATTGCAAAACATGAAAGAAAAATGACTTTTCTGTGCTTTTTTTGTTCTCCACTGAACATTGCAATACTGTTTTTGTAGTGTGTATTGAGGCAAAAGTCGAGGCTTAGCAGTCAGTGCAGTGATTTTCAGTTGTAGTCCTCAAGTAACCCAATATTTTGTGACTCGCATCTATCCGAAAGGTGCTACTTTAACTGGCATATGAAAAAAAAAGAGGATTGAATCAAGACACATTTCATATCCAAAGTTTGCATTACACCCTGTCTTCTGAGATGTCTTATCTGCTTGTTTTTTGAAGGCATTGTATCCTTCACTACCCATGATATCCCACAATCTTGTGCGTTCGCTTCAGTGGCTGCTGGAATAAATAAAATGCTGTTTTGACGGAGTAGCTGAAAGGGGTAAATTCATGTGTTCCTGTACAACAACGACTCTCAATGAGAGAAAGTAAGAAATAAAGTCTCATCATTTGATTTTATTAAATATAAATATTTTATTTGTTTAGATTTTAGATTTAATTTGTGTGTTGTTTTGTAATTGTGTGATTGTGAAAATGTTGACAGATTTCAGAGCAAGCCATAAAGCAGGGGGGGTTTAATCTTTTAGATGCGACAGATCCCCAATATGATCATCCTTATGCAATTAGGACCCCTACCCTAATATCCAAAAGGCATCTACTGTATATAATGTATTGTAACACAGACTACATACCATCATCTATATTTCTGGAGAGCGCTAATTATGTAGCTAAAGGTATGTATGGCTGCATTTTGTCTTTAAAACGAATGCTACGGGGTGGTTTGACGCCGCCGAAGGCTTCGGTTTCTTTTTATGCTACCAGCTGATTGCTTACCTCCGTGTGGAGGGCTTTTCTGCTGTTAACAGTTTGTCCAGTGGCTCCCCATGTATATCGGCGGACTTGGGAAGCGGAGCAGAGTTGAGCACGAGGTTTGAGTCTGGTGAAAACGATTCCATAAAACAAAAACAAAAGGCAAGAAATAAAATAAACAAGTAAGTAACGGTAAGAATGTTATCAGATCTAAAAAAAAAAAAAAAAGGCGGCCGTGAGGTCTTTTTATTATGGATTATGGATTATGGATTGAAAACACTGTCGGTTGTGTTTAGGGAAGGTGTTGGGCAGGTCAATTGGTGCTTTTGAAAACACTATCGGTTGGGTTTAGGGAAAGAGGGTGCAAAAAAAAAAAAACTGCAAAAAAAAAAAAAATTTACATCCTGGAATGTATTTCATGCTCTCCAGAAATGTATACATAGGTATGTATCCACAATGATCCTGGGTTGAATGTATTTAAGCCCAAAACCATAGAAATTGGAATACTATAATGGAATACCATAAAATGTTATTTGAATATAGTGTTTTTGTTACATTAGATTTAGTAGGCAGCATTATAGTACTTTCTTTATTTACACAATTATTTGTTAATTTTTAGCATCTCTAATTACTTTAATGTAATTTGGACCACACTTTACAATAATTTGTCATTAGACAATGTAAGTTAATGTATTTACTAACATAAACTAATAATGAACAATACCTCCACAGCATTTATTAATGACTAAATGTTACTAATGCATTATTAAAATCTGAATTCAGGCTTGTTATTATTGCAATTTGAGTTAAAATAATCTAACAATGACTATTTAATTTAATGAAAATGAACAAAGATGGATAAAGGCTGTGTGTATTTTTTCATTGTTTGTTGATGTTAGTAAAGAGATTCATTTTTTTTTTTTTAAATCAAGTAAAATATATGTATGTTGTATTCCTTTTTTTATTTCCAATATTTTAACAAATAGGACACAACGTTGCACAACACGCATGAAACATGAATGCAATAAGCCACATTTAATGATAAACAAAATATTAAATGAGCTTCAATCATAACTATGCAAGTGTTTAACCAAAGGGATAGTGTTTACTAGGGCAGGCATAACCCCAAGCTCTCTAAAAGTTGAAAATCCCCATAAAAATCAAATAATATTTATATTTAAATACCTTAACATCTTTTGCTTTGGTCTTTGTATAGTAGACATGGAATTTCAATGGTTTTAGTCCAGTCCATCAACGTATCTTTTTTATACAGATCGAGAATCTTCACTCTTAGGGCTCTATTTTAATGACCAAGGTGCAAAGTCTAAAGTGCATGGCACAAAAGCATTAAGGGCATGTCCGAATCAACTTTTACTATTTTAAGGATGGAAAAATATGGTTTGCGCACCGGTTCATAGTCTAACAGGGATGTACTTATTCTCTTAATGAGTTATTGGTGCTTAACATGCATATGACCAATCAGAGTCTCATGTCCCTATTCCCTTTAAGAGTCAGTTGCATCACGCCATGGTACATTTGCTATTTACATGGCAGACTTTGTAAGTGGAAAAACTGAACGCTTCACTAGCGAGAAAACAGTTTAACAGACCATCTGCAGTGTAAGGATAAAGAACAAGCCTCCTCCATTCAGCCTCTTTATGTTCCCTTTACTTTTTATTTTATACAATGTAATACAATGGTGGAAACTCACTCCATTTTGTTGCTGTACATCCTATGTGTATTAAGCAATGGTTAAGAGTTTTAGACCTGCACTGGACTTTAGACCAGCTTTTAGTTAGTCTATTTCAGTCCCTCAAAATAGCAACACGCCAACATTGCGCCTTAACACACTGCCTTTATCCACCCATGATACTACAAAGTAGGGCAAATGGATTTGCTACGAGTCACTGAGCCAGTGACAGTGTTGTTATTACTATGATATCCACTCCATATCTAATATGTTTTTTCTGTAAAACTTACACAAATTTACAAATACATCCTTTAGAAGCTTCCCATTTAAAAGCAACTAGCTGCAATGGATGCTTGAGGGTAGTAGCTTTAGACTGATGTATAGTTTGTCAAGATTACTTTTGTTTTTTTGGTGTAATCCATTCATAAACACTGACATGTGAAAAAACAGCACCCTAGTGCATCTGCATCGCGGTGCTGGCTAAAGGGTTAACAATGTGACGCAAAACATGAAAATTACTGTTGTACGGATCTAAAAATAGCATCAAATCACGCCATACACATCTTGCGCTTTATTGTGCCAGGTGTATGATAGAGCCTATAGACACAGAAACACAAGATCCTGGACAGATTACTCAATGACTGCTTTTCAAGGACACAATTGAATGCTAATTTTAACAATCATACTCGCATCTCTGATAGTGTTCCATTTCTGTTGTCTATTATCCAGTATGACGAGACTGTTATTGAGGAGATGCGAATACCTCGAGTGGGCGCCGCCGCCTCGAATTTGCATTCAGTTTGCGTCCGGGGTCTGTCAGAATTCAAAACATGCATATTTAGCATTTCATTTTCACTCTATCATCACATCCCACTTAATATCATGATGCCTCTCCCACCTGCTGAGTCCATCACTGGCACCAATGAGAAATTAATGAGACGTTCTCAATAAATGCTATTTCGCAGCCCACGGCGAGTGTTGTCCTCAGATGGTGGGAGATTCACATAATATAGAAGCCACCTTTATCATCAAAGGGGACGTTCCTTGTCAACAGCACTGCTTCAAAGGCTAACTTGCTCTTTTTTACTCTGCACTACTAACTTAGAAAGGGAACATGAGACGAGCAATGGGTTATTGAAAGTCATTTCAGAGCACATCACACCTGTACTGGTTTCCCTGCCAATCCAGTTTAGAATTCAGTACAAAGTATGTTTATATGTTTTAAATCCCTCCATGGCCTGGTCCATGAGTATATTTCTGAGCTAATTAATATATGCCAACCAGATCCCTTCGCTCTATGGATCGACTCTATTTGCAAGTTCCACAATCAAGCTTGAAATGTCAAGGTGATAGAGCTTTTTCAGTAGTGGCTCCAAGACCTTGGAACTATCTTCCAGACTCCTTAATAACATCTCCAACTTTTCAGAGATCTCTGAAAACACATTTATTTTCTTTAGCTTTTAACCATGTGTTGTGAGTTTATGTATTTTGGTTCCCATTTAGTTCCTCTTTAGTACCCATTGTGGTTTGTTGAAAGTGCTCTAGAAAAAATTGAGTTGAATTACAGACTCCAGTTTCTACAGTGGGTGCTAAATATCAAAAGCATTTTGATTTGTAATGAGTTTCCGCTCTGACACAGCGTACTAACTACAGTACTTAAGACACAACAAGATTCCATCGACAAGCAATTTAGCTCCGAACACGACGTGAAACAAAATAAACATTTAAATACTCTACAGGGCTCAACAATAAGGACTGCCCGATGGCCCGGGGACAGTGTGAGAGATGCTCGGGACAGTAGACAGAATCGTTACTGGCCCGATCAGGCCAGTGCTGCCTTGTAGCTAAATTTTTATTTGCCTGCATCTATTTGTCAATTGCATGCATATATAGTCTTAAAATCAAGAAATAGTTTGTGCTTTCAGGTATTTGAATGCTTCTCTGTGAAGTCGTAAATACTATATTGCTTTTTTGGGTTCCTCTTATCTGATTGGATGTTGTGAGCATGTTATTTTTTTTTTCCGTAACCTGATAAAAACCAACACAGCGAAGAGACAACAACATGACGGTAACATCAGACTATGAGGCTAAAAGATAATGTTTTTTTTTTTTTGCTGTCATTTTTAAGTCAGCCAGGTTTTGTTTTGCAATAAAATACCTGCTTGTTTTCCTTAACATTTTTAGAAATTACTTTTGACATGTTATTTAAAACATGTGGCTAAGAAATAGCAATTAACTTTTTTTTTTGGGTGGGGCCAGTGAAAAACTTTGGCAGGGCAAGTAAAAATCTAAACCACTGGTCCAATCGGGCCAGTAGAAAAAAATCCTTAGTGTTGAACCCTGCTCTAGGGTTCATTCTCAATAATATGGTAAGCGTTATAGCCTAATTAATATCAAGCCAATTTAACATAATTAAGTACAGAGGCTGAGTACTGAGTCACTAGCTATGTTTCCATCCACCTATTTTTATGCGCATTTTAGACATGGGTTGATGAAAATGCCAAGATGTGCATACATTTTGAAACTGTGCATAAAAAATGTGTGTGCAGAGTAGCATGAACGTTTTTATTCGGGAAGTAATTATGTGCATAAACTACAATAGAAACATTTATATACATAAAAAATGGGACTTTGGGGCTGGGGTGGAAAGTTTAAACAGCTAAGGCATTTTTACACTCCAGATTATCAATTATAAACCCTGCATTAAACTTCAGGATAGAGATATTTACACTTATACCGTAATTTAGAAGTGGAAAAACCATTCAATATTGTGGAAAGATGGAAAACAATGAATGTAAACTGTAATCATATACATAATCGTGATAGTATTGATTGTTAACCCTGGGTAAATTGAAATTTAAGACATAAGGGCAGCACAGTGGCTAGGTGGTGAGCAGTTTAAATGGATTTGCACTGTTGCCTCAAAGCAAGAAGGTCACTGGTTCAAGACCCAGCGGAGCCAGGGCTTTGCATGTTCTCCCTGTGTTTGCGTGGGTTTCCTCTGGATGCTCTGGTTTCCCCCACAGTCCAAAGACACACGGTATTTGTGAACTGGATCAACAACAAAATGATCTTAGTGTATTAGTGTGTGCATGGGTGCTCATGAGTTAGCATACTCTCAGTGCTGAGTTGCAGCTGTAAGGGTTTGTGCTGCATCAGAACATATGCCAGAGTAATTGGTGGTTCATTCCATCGTGGCGACCTTTGATAAATCAGGAACTATGCCAAAAGAAAGTAAGTCAATTCCCCAGGATTGCATTTACCAAGAGGTCAGAATGATCCAGAGTTTAAGGGGCAGTATGCAGAGCTCGAACTCTTGTTTATTAGTGACACCAGTGGCCGTTATGTGAACTGCAGACAACAATGTATTAATCGTGCTCACACCCGTGCCCATTTTTATTCATTCTTTAAGAAAAAAAGAAAATATCGTTTTAAATTGAAACTTAACATCTAGATGTTTCTCACACATTTAAATGAATCAGTGCTTATATTACATAAATGTGACAAAAATGACAGAAGTGAGAAAACTAATAAACAAAGCATCTGATTATAGCAGCATGGACACGTTTGCACACATTCTACAATTCATATACATCATGTCAACAAATTAAGTTATTCAAATGCCACTTATGATACTTTGAGACTATAGACTCTAGATCTGGCTTTATGAAACTATAAACTACTGTATATATTACTGTATATATTGACAATACAGTACAGAATAGCTCTATCAGCAATATCCTGACCATACTGTAAAACGCATTGATTTCATGGGTCATAAAACAGAAGAGAGGCTTTCAGGAGTGTGTATACTGTAAATGTTGCATCCTCTGGATTTTTACTCTCCTTCAGTCTTCAGGATTTTACAGACTATAGAAGTTGAGGAAGGTGTTATTTATTTCTTTATTTTTTGTAAGCTGTTTATACATTGCCAATAAATAAGCAATCGATAGCTGAAAATACCCCATTACACCATTTTAAGCATGTAAAGCCCTAAAACGAATAATAAACTCTATAGTATAAACTGAAAAGAAAAAATAACTCTTAAGTTTAAATCTTATTAGTTACATTAGTACATCTGTCATAACTTGCTTAATTAAAACACAAATTTCCACTGACTTGGAACTTATTATTTAACTTTAGTTTAAGCAAATTGAACCGAAGAGCAAATCTACTTTAGAAACCTTGCTGATCTCAAAATTAGCATTAGCATAGCTATGAATTTTTGAGTTAAGCATCAAACATTAATGTTTAAAAAATGTTAAAAAAAGAGTGCTACTCTTCTCAAAGGTGGTAACCGCAAAACTAAAAACACTTACTCAAAACTCTTCTTAAAGGGCACCTATTTTACTCCTTTTTCTACATTAAGTGGGGTTTATTTATAAACTAAATTTCGAGAGGATCACATGCTTATGATTGAACACAGCTGGCACCCCATCAGCTCAGCATAATGCACCAATCAGACGAATCATGACTCACTAAAAATTACCAAAGCTTTCCACTCCAGTCATCTTCGTCTTGAAGAATCCCCCCCTTCCACCCCAACTCCTCCCCTTCTCTGATAGGGCGGCACGGTGGCTAAGGGGTCAGCACTGTTGCCTCACATCAAGAACGCCACTGGTTCAGCCTCTCTCTGAGCTAGTTGGCGTTTCTGTGTGGAGTTTGCATGTTCTCCCCATGTTCGCGTGGGTTTTCCCCGGGTCCTCCGGTTTCCTCCCACCGTCTAAAAACATACAAAGTAAATCAACTACTCTTAAATGGCCTCCTAAGGCATTCTAGTCAGATATATCTCAGCACGTTCACAAGCGGGGGGAGTTCTCGAGACTCACCTGAGCTCAAACTCTCCTCTCACCCTTTAAACGGGAGGGAGCCCCGGGCTCAAGGATATTCTGAGCTCAGGGCTCTCTCCCGGGACAGCATGCCAAATACGCTTTATTATCAATCATCAGCTAAGTGTGAACTCTTGAAAGATAAGTCTTTAGTGTCCTCAGAGTGTGTCTGTAAAGTTGCAGCTCGAAACACCCATCAGATTATCTATTATAGCTTCGTGAAATTTGTGTATTATAGCTCTACACAGCTTGTTGCTGTTTTTGTGTCCTGGGCCTTAAAGGCTAGTCCTCCCCGCCCACCGTTCCCACATGCCTGTCAGCGTGCCTCAATCTCCGCCCTCGGCTGCGTCAGACTACAGACAGACGTAAAGGAAGCAGATCTCGCGTAACGTTTGTGAGAAATACTACAGTAAGAACTTTACCAATGATTGTTTGATGTGTTTGTTGTGGAGTTGCAACGATGAGTCACACACAATGTCATTACAAAATTCACGCACACAGCACGCACGTTGAGCTTTGCAATCCTTTTGCAAGCAAATGTGACAGGATACAGGTTAATATCCACTGCTGTATGGATATCTGTTATGTTAATGTACAAAACAAACCCGATTTAACGTCAACAAACCGTGATTGAAGCGTCTTCTTCTATAATTGTCCTGACACACGGCTGTGGTGATGAAGTAAAGCTGAAGTAAATTGCTGTAGTTCATTACAAATGCACTGTTTTAAAACATTTTAAACTTGTAAAACTCACTCTTGATCACATCTGATGATGATTTATGACCTTAGCGAGCTGAGCAGATCTTTTATTCCTGGTTGTTTTGCGGACGTCCTGTCTTGTTGATATGATTATACGCGTTACTACGAAGACATGTTAATACGCAGCTGTCAATCAATTCGGAGGGAGGTTGGACCGCACGTCAAATTGCGGTCGGTCTCAAAACCAATCCAATCGGTCCACCGTTTATTTGTTGTTAAATTGAAAAAAAAAAGAGGACTGGGTGTTTACATCACCACAATTTGACGGTTTATACACTATACCTACACACATGTCTGTTCAAACAGTTTAAAAAGTAGATTTTTCACTATAGGTGCCCTTTAATCTTCAAACTAATGACGATTAAACTCTAAAAAGTCTTTCTCCTAAATTTAAACACCTAAGATTGCTTTTATTTTCAAAATATTCTACTCTTAATTCAGTCCCATGCAAAGCATTCTGGGAACTACACATCCATTATGACATATCAATTATTAAAATTTGCAACACTTAGAAAATATTTAAATATTATCAGTAAATTAATATTAATATTTAACTCTTTCCACTCGTTTCACTTATTTCATGAAGTAAATGTGTAAATATTAAATATTCTAGTTATCCTTGGCTCTTAAAATTACAAGTTGAAAATGATGAGAGTAAATTTATTAGATTTTAGTGTCAATATGCTTATGGGTTTTGCTAATGCTAGTAGAGGTAAAAGATGTGTATGGAACAGTACTCAAAAAAGGTTGAAAAGACACAATTTTTAAGGTGTTTTTCTTTTTCTTTTTGGCTGCTTAAATGTTTTATGTTAAATTCACTTGAATTTGTAAGTGGACAACATGAAGGAAGTGAGTAAAACCCATATTTTTAACAGTGAATAGACAAAATAGTGTCCCCAGTTAACAGTGTGTGTGTGGTGGGATGTTTTTACACACAGTGTACACATGCATGTCCTCAACATAGAAAATGACTGCACTGTATGAACTCAGTCAATGGCGATACTCGTGAAAGACATTGATGCATTAGTGAAAAGAAGATCTCATTCACGTCATCCTCACATCAGACTTACGAACAAGCGCTGAGCGATGGTGAGCCACAATTAGAAATGACAGTTTTAGTTACATCTTACATAATTGACAAAGAACGATCTGTGAAGTCATGTCTTCCAAAGGATTAGCTTGAATTTTCCTCAAAGGAACAGTATGTGGCTGAGTGTTTGCATGAGCGTGTATGCGTGAATGTCGGAGCGTGTGATGCATTCGTAGTTAAAAAGCATGCTTGGCTGAAAAACACCCACTCTGCATCTCAGCGGAGGCTTATAATAACCTGCGATTCTGCATCCTCTCAGCTGGCTCATCACAATTCTGCTCCTCTTTGGGGAAGTGTTAGATATTCCATATTAACAACCTAGACAGCTACCGTTTCGCTCTGCATTTCTCCGTCATGATCCTTCGGGTAAATATAAAGTATATTTGAAGACAAATGTCAGAGTAGGATCCCTGTAATCATCTGCATCAAGCACTTTAGCTATTAGTTCTGTGCATTGGATCGATATACAGTAACTGGGAAAAGATTTCCTACTGTATTAAACTTATTAGAATAGAGCCAATGTAAATATATATCAGTGCATCCCACACATAGACTTTACTTGTAAAGCCAAGGTACAGTATATTAACAGCCACCCTAGTATATTTGGTGGTGACACATGAATAATACTATTATTATTCATATTATTATCTATTATTATCACGATTGATTAACCTGTGGAAAATCTTCTCTCGCTCTGCATGTTTCCTGCTGCTAATTCTGTGTGCGAGAACTGTCAACACTCCCACAGACAGTCCCGTGCTCTGCAGACCCACAGAGATGCGCCTTTTGCACATAAATGCATCAGGCTGTAGTTTCTGAATCTCCTAAATTGACCGGGATTCGGGTTTTACTTTCGCTTTCTAAAGTTGTGGTCATTTGAATGCGTTATTGCATTACCTTTTCTCAGCTGACAGCGCGCTCACAGCCGCGAGAAAAACATTAGGCAAGGCAAGGCAAGTTTATTTCTATAGCACATTTCATACACAATGGCAATTCAAAGTGCTTTACATAAACAGAAATAAAATTAAAGTATAAGAAAATAAAAACAAATAATAAAAAAATCTGATCAAAAAACCTGACAATGAATCATTTAAAAAACGACTCGGATAAACTTTTCTATATGCTCAAAGAGAACAAAATATGCTGGCTGCAAAGTATTTGTACCCCATTAGAAATGGCTAATCAACTAATTTAGCTTATTTAAATAATCTACACTTTTTATTCCAGGAATTAGTATAATTTTTTAGCAATAATGTCTATTTTATTCCTTTTTTCTGTTATTTATTTCTCATTTCTGTATATTTTATTAATTTAATGATGCCAATATATTACATACAA